>JASGXE010000719.1:0-31637 GCA_030068105.1 Sinentomon sp. SZTP_YWyxl
AACTGAATATGAGAGAATCAGATGCGTTCGCAGGGGAGGACGAATGTGGAATCAAGAATGCCAATCGCGAACTGTTTGCTCAAATGCAAGGGTACGCAAAGAAAAGGCCAGTTGTCGGAGCCGAAGGGGCTCCAACAAGAACGAACTGCCGATTGGAAAAAACTTCGCATTTTGCCCATCGCATTAACCCCGGAAGAAGCGGTGAGCGTTTCCTTGGTTGGAGCACGACCTGAATCTTTAACGGGCACCATCTTAAAGGCTCTGGCTTCAAAGCATGTTATGTTTGAAAGTTTTAGCATTTAGCTTGAAAGTTACAAAGTTTTAGGTTTCATGGCTGAGGTTTTGTAGATATTTCGTCAAAGTTTTAAAGTTCAGGTGTCAAAGTATTTGATAAAGGTTGAAAGTTTTAAAGTTATGGTATGAAAGTTTGATAGTTTTAACGTTTTGTTGTTTAGGTTTTGCCAAGACTTTTGTCAAAGGAATAAGATCTATGCTTCAAAGTTTTGTTGGTTTTGAGGTTTTGAGGGCTCTATTTTGTCAAAGTTTCAAGTTCAGGTTTCAAAGGTTTGTTAAAGTTTTAAAGTTTTAACGCTTAGTTTTTGTCAGTTTTGATGTCTACGTTTTGTCCAGGTTTTGTCAAAGTTTTAAAATTCCAAAGTACTTTGGTCTTATGTTTCGGTTTTGTGGATTTGGGGTCTGTGTTTTGTATAGATTTTGTCAAGTTTGAAGTTTATTTTCAAAGTTTTGTAAAAGTTTAAAAGTTTTGATGCTTGGGATTGTCGGTCTTCAGGTTTTGAGGTCCTGGTTTTGTCAAAAATTTGTCAGTTTTAAAGTTTTTAGGTTCAGGTTTTAACGTTTTAAGGTTTTATTGTTCAGGATTTGCCAAAGTTTTAGTAAAGATTCAAAGTTATAGATCCAGGTTTCAAGGTTTTGGCGGTTTTGATGTCTAAGTTTTGTCAAGTTTCGTCAAGGTTTTAAAGTTTCAAAGTTCTTTGATCTTATGTTTGAAAGTTTTCTCGGTTTTGCGGTTCTGGGATGTAGGTTTTGTAAAGTTTTGTCAAAGTTTGGAGTTTCGGTTCCAAAGATTTTGATGTTTGGGTTTAGTTGGTCTTGAGATTTTGAGGTCCAGGTCTAGTCAAAATGTCAATTTTTTAAGTTTAAGGTTACGTTTTCAAAGTTTTGACTGTTTTGCGGTTTTATATGCCTAGGTTTTGTCAAATTTTCGTCAAATTTTAAAGTTTAGGCCTCAAAGCTTTGTTATGGTTTAAATGTTTTATATTTCCGTTTGAAAGTCACAAAGTTTTAAGGTGCTACGGCTTAGGTTTTGATAGTCACAAAGTTTTAAGGTTCTACGGCTTAGGTTTTGTCAAAGATTCGTCAAAGTTTTAAAGTTTCAAGGTTTGGTTAAAGGTTAAAAGTTTTAATATTTAGGTTTGAAAGATTTGCCGTTCTTGAGGGTTTGTGGTCTAGGTTTTGTCAAAGTTTCAAAGATTCAAAGTCTTCGATCGATGGTCACAATTTTGTCGGTTTTGAGGTTTTGAGTTCCAGGTTTTGTCAAAGTTTGAAGTTTAGGTTTCAAAAGTTTTGTTAAAGTTTAAATTTTTTGTGGAAGTTTCGTAACTTTCTAAAGTCTAAGCTTCAAAGTTTTGTTAAAGTTTAAAAGATTTTAGGTTTGAAAGTTTTGTCGGCGTTGATGTTTCCGTTCTGTGGAAGTTTCTAAAATTTTTAAAGTTTAAGTTTCGAAGTTTTGTTAAAGTTTAAAAGTTTTAATGCGTAGGTTTGAGAGTTTTTAAAGCTGTAAGGTTTTCTGGCTTTTTGTTTTCAAGTTTGGCTTTAAGGTTTTGTCAAAGATTTGTCAAAAGTTTAAAGTTTAGGTTTCAAAGTTTTGTTAAAATTTAAATGTTTTAATGTTTAGACTTGAACGGTTTGACTGACTTCGGGTTTTGAAGTCATGTTTTGTCAAAGTTTTAAAAGTTTAGGTTTTAAATTTTGTTTATGTTTGAAAGTTTTATGTTTAGGTATGAAAGTTTAAGCATTTATTGTTTAGGTTTTGCTAAAGTTTTAAAGATACAAAGTCACTAGATCTGAGTTTAATGGTTTTGTCGGTTTTGATGTCTAGGTTTTCTGAAAGATTTGTCAAAAGTTTGAAGTTTAGGTTGCAATGTTTGTTAAAGTTTAAAAGTGTTATGTTTCGATTTGAAAGTTTGTCTGGTTTCAGTTTTTGAGTTCAGATTTGATCAAAGTTTCAAGAGTTCTTGATGTTTTCATGTTTAGGATTGAAGGTTTTAAGGTTTTATTGTTTAGGTTTTGCGAAAAGTTTTAGAGATTCAAGTTATAAGATCTAGGTTTCAAGGTTTTGTCGGTTTGATGTCTAGATTTTGTCAAGGTTTCGTCAAAATTTTAAAGGTTCAAGTTCCTCTGTATTTTGTTTAAAAGTTTTGTAGGTCTTCTTTGTGTTTTGAGGTCTACGTTTTGTGAATGTTTTTAGAGATATCTGAGTTTTATGGTTTTGTCGGTTTTGATGTACATGTGTTCTCGAGTTTCAAGGTTCCTTGGTCTCATGTTCCAAGTTTTCTTGGTCCTGTGGTTTTGGGGTCAGAGTTTTGTGAAGGTTTTGTCAAAGTTTAAAGTTTTGGCTTTGAATTTTGTTAAAGATTAATGTGTTTGGGATTGCAAGTTTTTTCTATCTTGTGGTTTTGAGTTCGGGTTTTGTCAGATTTTACGTTTAGGTTTCAAAGATTTGTGAAAGTATAAAAATTTCACGTTTAGGTTTGGCGTTTCAGTTTGTTTTTAATTCTCAGGTTTTGTAGTTTAACGTTTATGGCAGTTCAACACGAAAATCATTTATCTGGTCAGGAGTCACAAGTCTTTAGGTTTCATGCAGTTTTCTATGGTCTTATTACTTGTCGCATTCAAGTTTACAGAACGATTGCTAAAATAGGCTGTTGGTGTGCTACTTGCAACACCCCTCAATAGTCAGGACATTTATTAAAATGCAAGACATTTATTAAAATGTTCCTTTAAACCTTCGATGGGTTTATCGGCTGTGCGGTAATTGCATGTGGAATAAATATGGTGAAAAATGCATCACATGAGGCTAATTTGTAGCTCTTGATGTTTTGCGTCACAAGGGCATAGCCAAAGCGGATGTTACAGTCAATAATGGAATGTGGACATGACGGAAAAATTCTCTCCGCTACACTTCGACATCGGGTATAGAGCTCTGTTCTTCCGGTCCTGGAATACGGTTTCGTGATGCGGGATCCTTTACTTTTTAGCCGTATTTTAATAAAAGTTTTGATATTTTTGAATATTTTGATATAATCGCTATGTGTTCAGGGTTGTGACAGATTGGCCGCGATTTTACTGTATAGAATACATGAGATAGCTTTCGGCCAATGCAGGGTTGCGGCATACGCAGAGATATTTGTTGACATTACGGATCTCACGACACTCTTTGTAAAATATCTTAGAACATATTTTTGAAATGTGGTCTGTGTTTGCGGCCATTTTGCAGAAAGTTAGCGTCGCATAACAGCCGTAGCTAGTGTTTCGGCCTGTGCGGGATTAGGAACATTAACCGTGAAAATTAACGTTGGTTGCCAGCTGCGTAAAACGGTCGCAACCTGCTGATATCGAAGAGAACAATGCCCCACGCATGTTCAAGGCCTGAATAAGCCCTGTTCTCCCCAACTGTAGAATATGGGTTCGCGGTGTGGTTTTAATGTTTTGATGTTTTGATGTTTTGATGTTTTGATGTTTTGATGTTTTGATGTTTTGATGTTTTGATGTTTTGATATTTTGATGTTTTGATGTTTTGATGTTTTGATGTTTTGATGTTTTGATGTTTTGATGTTTGATGTTTTGATGTTTTGATGTTTTTGATGTTTATGTTTTGATGTTTTGATGTTTTGATGTTTTGATGTTTTGATGTTTTGATGTTTTGATGTTTTGACGCTTAGATGTTTTTGATGTTTTGATGTTTTGATGTTTGATGTTTTGATTTTTGATTTTGATGTTTTGATGATTTGATGTTTTGATGTTTTGATGTTTTGATGTTTTGATGTTTTGATGTTTTGACGTTTTGATGTTTTGATGTTTTGATGTTTTGAGTTTTTAATGTTTTAATGTTTTAATGTTTTAACTTCGCGATCCCTACCATATGCATACCATGTTAGAAGGTCGAGAAACTCCTACGTTACTAGGCTCGATTAATTTTTCTGACTTTAGCGGTGCACCTCTGCTAACGGGTTTGCCTTGGGCTTCCCTCTTAAACATCTGACGCAAAGTAAACAAGGCAGTTTATTCCAATCGGCAGTTCGTTCTTGTTGGAGCCCCTTCGGCTCCGACAACTGGCCTTTTCTTTGCGTACCCTTGCATTTGAGCAAACAGTTCGCGATTGGCATTCGTTGATTCCACATTCGTCCCTCCCCTGCGAACGCATCTGATTCTCTCATATTCAGTTTAATTATTTTGTCCCTTGGACGCCAAAATTGGCTTATTTCATCGTTCTTGCTTCATGTCCTCAGATGACGTTGTGACATGGGCCGAGGTTGCGAAAACATGCACATCATATATTTTGCGTGAAGACAGATGTGTGAGTTGAAGTCATATTTGGCTATAAACTTTAAAGTTCAATACGCATAAAGGCAAAAATTTCTTTGGGATAACAAGCCTGAAAAGTCTGGAACATTGCGATGGGATACTGATTTGTCAAATGCTTTGTCAAAATACCACGTATGCATCAACCGCTCGGTCCAAGTTCACGAGCAAATGCGAGAGCGATTGGAGTTGACAAATAGATTCAACCCGAGGACACGCATAATGCGTCCAAAATGGTGCAAAACCTTTGTCAGTCACATTTTCAGTTTGGCAGTGGAAACAATTCCTTGAGAAATTTCAGCCACATCAGCTCTTGTCGTTGCGATGGACACGCAGTCTACGGCGCTGACACATGGAATTTATCTGTTTCCTTATAACTTGATCAAAGGTCTACGTTTCAACTGAGCAGACAGGCTGTCGCCTCCGCAATTGTTGATTAAAAAGTGAGAGCAATGAAGGACTTATTCCTGCAGGTACCTCCAGTGCAGTGCAAAAAATGACTTTCAGCTCAAAATCATGTCAGGACCGTCGGCACAATGATTAAAATTCGCAATGCGTTGTCAAGAGGAAGAAACTTTAAATTTTCCGGCTATCCCTGTTTCACCAAAGTGGAAAAAGTTGGTGCGATTGGAATTTTCGTGGAATACCTATTGTTATTGTCGAATGACAACAGCCGCACTAAGAGTTATTTTTTCACACTGAAGGTGTATGTAGAAGAGACCACTGGCCGCTGTGGCTCCAATAATTGCTGTTCAATGGCATGGCGAGGCCCAACCGAATACCTGCGAAGATTGATAAAGTGACCAAAGCAGCCAAAATTCGGTACTTTGTGAACACAAAATTCAGTGTCGGCTTTTGCACAGCTCAAATTCAGATTTTACGAACAAAGTCATTTTGAAGCCCTTTTGAAGTCATTCAGATTCATGTTTTATTTTGAGCTTCTGTTTTATTTTGGGCATCTTGTGCAACTTTCCTTACGTTTTGGGCCTGATCAATAACATTCTTCAAGTTTTCATGCACTAAACTTCAATTTGTCTCTCCCTCTCAATCTCTTTCGCCCCCTCTTTCGCTCTCTGCACCCCCAAAACGCTGGCTATATACCTGGTAGATCTGTTTTGTACATTGGATTCGGGTTCCGTCTGTGGCCTTGCAGGTAACACTTGAACAATGGCCGCCAAGTCTCTTCGGGCATGTGGGGATATTTCAAATGCGGCTGATGAAAAAAGTCTACAATTTCGGCGGATCTTTATCACTTTTCACACCTTACATGAATGTCTTTTGTTTTTGCGTTGCATTTGCTCATGTTGCCTCTGGCAAGCGATAGCACTTGTGGTTATGATGATCTATGTGCGAAGAGTTTTGGCTGAGTGTGTATTGTCGTCAAGTTACATAAATAATTCGACCGCGTCCGCAAAGGAAGGTGCGACACAGCCGGCCAAATCATACACGAAATTTGCGCAAAGCTGCCGGCGCGGCAATTGACACTGTCCTTCACAGCCCTGCATGTCTGGTATCGGTGTCGATTAAAAAAGCCAGGAATTTGAACAGGGGATATTAATGCGGCGGAAAAAGATTACATTCGCGATTACATGTAGACTAAAATTTCCATTCTTGAGTTTTTGCAAAACTCATGCTGCTAGAAATAAAAGATCCTCTTTCATCACTAATGTCAAAATCTTGACACCTCTAGAATGCTCCGTTGCAATTGGCACTTTAAATTCTACCAAGTCGCATAAGAGTAAAAAGAAGCAAAAAAAAGTTTCGGAGGCAACAGTTACGATGGGAATACACTACACCATGTATGAGTAATCTGTTTTCCAAAGCCGCCACTAGTACATATATGCCTACACATGCAGTTTGCTCATAGTCGTTCTTCTTTCGGATGGATTGAAGTCAATAGCACTGCCAAGGGCACAAGCGCACAGCCATTAGCAGCAGCAAGCCGTGAGAGTGGGCTAAGTCGTTGAAAAGGCAGTGATTTGCCATCTCGCATCGTTTTGAAAAGTATTCATATGTTTCAGTTATCCTAAAAATATTTTAGGCACAAGCAAGCTCAAAGAATGGACACAAAGCACTCCAGACACTGAAAATCTGTCAAAAACTTTTTTTTCTGTATTTAAATCATATGGACACTTGCCGTTATCAGGATAACCCACAGATATCCGAAATATCAACCAGGTTTTCCAGCCGTCAAAACCACTGAAAAGTCGCCTGAAGTCTCCGTTTTCGTGTTAAACTTCAGGAATTTGCCCCTTACACGCACTCAACACAGCACAGCACTGTTCGGACAGTCATGCCATGGGTTTGTTTGTGGCCTGGCCAACATTTGTCCTTTGAGCCGAGGTTATTACTGAGTAGCCTTGCCGAAATATACTTCAATGTGTTCCTGAAAGTGATCGTTTATGGGCAAACGCACGAGTTTAGGACGATGAAATTAGCCGCGCGGGTTGAAGATTTGAATTCCCACTCTTTCACAGCGTTTTTGAAGCTTTCTAGCAGCTCTCGGTGGCAAATATTCCATAGGGTTATGTTCGTGAATCAAGTGATATCAAGCTAAAATTTCATCAAAATGTTGCGGTCAAATCAAGTTGATGCGCAGAAAGTCTCTCAATTTCAATTTTGCGCTTTTATGGCACATGTTGATCATTACTCGTATTCACCGTGGAAAGTTTCGTTCGAAAGCGTTTATCATTATTGATCTGGGTTGCTACAACTGAAGCGCAATGCGCACCAAAACATATGTCGACTTTCATTAAGAAGTGCGGAGACGTCTTTTTGATAGCTGTGTATCAATCAAACCTCGAGTTTCAGGCTTTGATTTCGGAAACATGACCAATTAGAACGCCCCTTTTACTTCAATATCACTGCGGTGTTTCGGTTCCAACCTATTGCTCAAGGCACTTTGCTGTTTATTCCACCGTTATACACATCAAAAGTTTCGAGCAAATTTTTTCCAATGGCCCTGTGAAACTTTTCTGTGCACATGCACTGAAATCCCTGAACACTGATCGAAACATGTTCTCCTGAACTCCGAGCTGCAGATCGTCAAAGCCGCTACTGTCTTCCAGTGCCCATGCTGGCATACAGTCCTCAATATGAGGAATGCGGCCGGATAAGCTGCGTGCAATAAAGTAAACGCGCGCACACCTGCGTGTTTGGTTGTTTGTCCGCGGATAGCTTTTACCTGTCTGCGCATGTAACACCACGTATAGGCAAATACCCTAAAATCTGTTTTAGGCTATTTTAGGCTTAGGGGGTGTCTGATTTTATTGCAAATATCGCAGAATCTCCCTGACACCCGTCCGAACATTCCCAGTGAGCGAAATCGCGAAACAAATCGACCAGAATCGAGTAATAGCAGCTTTGAAACCGCGGTCCGCATGCCTCTGATCTATTCTCTGCTGTTGGGAATTCCAGCCAATTTCAACATCCAAATTTCAAAACCTACCTTAACCAAACCTAACCTAACCTAACCCCATTGTGACCCTGAAAGAGTTGCGGAGCGGTGGCAAACATGCCAAATGGCAAAAAGCGGTGGCAATGCAAAAATCCCAAAATTGATGACGTCGCAATTTGAGACGACGTGATTGGCTGTTGCGAGCTCCTGGTCCGCGGAAGTGGATTGGAAAAAAAAATTATGCCTGCCGGAAAGCGCTTCACGAGTCCGTTGTTCATGGAACTGTTTTTATAATTGCGTCATTGAAACTGCGGTCGAATGTGATTGGTCGAAATTCTGGCGATTTGTTTGGAATGTAGAAATTGGCACCTCGTTTTCCTTCAGATGGAGGAGTTCGGGGAAAAACCACGCCCACCTGCAAATCGCGCCGTTTGTGGTTTGGTTTGTGCCACAAAATCTCATGCACTGGAAGTGGAAACACAATAAAGCAAAGTGGCAGGTTTGAACCATTTGTTACGGAACCAGGTGTTGGCTCACTACCGAGGGAAAACAACTTTGGTGTGAATTTCGCTCTGATGCGACATAGTTTTCTTGACTTTCGTTGACAGCCCCCATCACACAATGCAACCTGAACATCGAGCTTTTCGCACGGAATTTTCCACAGCAGTCGTTTTCCACCGGACCCTTCTCTTCACCTTTGTTGCTGAAAGAGCTTTTTGCGCCTACCTTTTCAAAAAATATATCTTTCGGTTTGGTGACGGGTGCTCCAAGTTGCTCTCCCACTGGCCACTTCCTTGTCTTTCGTTTCTATTGTGTGGTATAGGAACGTGTGGTATTGAACGTGTGGTATTGCGTGGTATCGGAACAAACGAAACTTTTTGCGACACAAACAATCTCGGCCTGTGTTGATGGGAAAAATTTGCCAAACAGTTTTTTTCCGGTTGGGGCGATGGTTTTGTCCGATTTGTCAGTTTTTGGGCCATTTTATTTTACCATCATTCGCAGACCAGAAAAGTGTGTAAATTTGAAAAGTAGCAAAAGGGGCAAAATGTCCTGGACCGAAAAACTTCAAGTCCGAATGGCTTTAAATTAGGTTAAAATGGGTTAGGATAGGTTAGGTTGTGATGGCGTAGATGGGTTACGTTGAGTCAGGTTAGATCAGTTTAATTTGGATTTGGTGTAGATTTTCCGGGATTTGCGCCATTCGATCTTTAAGTTTTTCGGACCAAAGTATCCCGACCCTATTTTTTGGAGTTTCCTCCTCTCAATATCAGCTATACACGAAGCTGACATTCATGCAGAGCGTTTTTGCAATGATGTATCAGGCAAAAAAGAACATTTACACCGTGATATATCCTTGAGCCTCAAGAAAGCAATAAAATAAGATACGATACCCGGTGGAATGATACCCGGTGGTCTAACTCTAAAGGATGAAATTTCCAACATTGCCATTCATCATAAGAAATCACGAAACCTGCCCTACAGGAGAGGTATGCTCTCCTGCGGGGCAGGTTCTAAGTGGGGTTTGTAAATACCCCACTTGGAAGAGAGTTCCACATGTTGCGACTATTTTTACAAAGGGCAGCAGAATCTCAAGCAGAAGTGCTGATCAACGCAAATGTTATCTGTCCAACTGAAAAAAGGCTCAAAAGAAGAATACAACATGAGAAACTGTAAATCCGAGTCGAAAGCAATCTTCATTCTTGACTTCATTGCAGCTAAAATTCAGGATTTTTTTAGGACATCTTGCATGGGTTTTTGATATCATAAAGCGTGACAAAAAGAGTCTCGGATTTCAGGCAATCTGCACGAATCCCTGTCTGATTTTCTCTTGAATCTCACCTGAATCCATATTCCTTGGTCGCATCAATTTTGTCGCAAAAAATTTGAGAAAAACAATACATAAAAAAGGCAAGTTCCGAAGAAAATACAAAAAAAAATAAGATATCGTTGAAGCGTCAAACAACAGGAATAGGATGCGTATACCTTCTGGGTCTGGTGAAAGTCGGACCATATTTGGGCAAGCGATTTTCCACCTCTCGCCCAAGAATACAAGAATAGGGCCTATATGCCACAACGGTCCACAACTGTGTGGACTCTCGGCCACAATTGTCCAGCAGACTGTTGGCAAAATGGCATTCCTGCTGTCTTAAAGTGATCCTCATGAAGAAAAAGAAAACATTAAATGAAAATAGGGAGGATGTAACTGCAGCTCAATTGCCCTGTTCTTTCTCTTTTTTCATCTTGGGACGTGAAAAGAGCAAAAAACAAGCTTTCCATTATCCGGGATGGGCCTTGTTCCCCACCCACGTCGAATCCTGAATGCATTTGAGTGGCAAAAGAACATTTCGATAATTATTGCTGATGAAGCTGTGTTGAAATGCAGGACAGAGCAGCATATGGCATTTTGGTTTTTTATTGACTGCATGGATCGACCGCTTGCCATCTTCCATTGTTTCTGATCCACCACGGCACGGCTGAAGGATAGGACGGATGAAACAAAAGTCTCATCCACATCCATATGATTTTGCACGAGATGGTCAACAACTCATCTCAAATCAATGATTTCCACATGGAACACCTTCACCGCAGCTTTCCGATAAGACATTCCAGCTTAGCCAATCATTGCACAGTAAATCCAAGCTGTGTGGCAACAGAGGGATGACAATTGGAACGGAAGTCAACAAATTCAGTCTGTGTTTGTCAAGGGAAAATTTCTTGCTCAATTTCTTCCACAATTGCTCAATTTCTTCCACAAATGATTTTCTTGATAATTTCGTTTGGGCTCAATGTACCTTTTCTGGAGAACCACATCGGTTGGAGTGTTTTGGTTTGGACTAAAGTCACCAGTGAATGACACTACCTTCTTCATCTGGAACTCTGAAATCAATCTGTGATGAAATATTGTGTGGCAAAATTTTGATTTGAACAGGAAGCACTGGAAAAGAAGATTGCGATTTTCCCAAAAAATACTTGTTTTCTTCCCTTGCTTTCGCATGATGACAGCGATTGGAGCAAACAATAACTTTGTCACGTGCACGTCATATCTCGGACATAATTTTTCAGATATCAAGGTGAAATCTTCAGAGAATCTTCAGAAAAGAACACTGCACAAGATGGGGAAAAGTCTATTTTAAATTTCTTGATGAATTTTCGCATGTGTCCCACCTTTTTGCCTTCCATACTCTACAGAGGAAACAGAGATCTACAGAGGAAACACTGCCAGCCAGGTGACTAATCCAATCTACTCGTATAAAATCCCACCCAGTGTAAAATCTGCTGTTGCAAAATTGCAAATCTACCCTTTCAACATACGTTCGATGGAACGTTCACCTGAAAGTGGCAATGCTCAATTGGAAAAAACATCGGGCGTTCCAAAAGTCTTTACAACAACCCTGTACTTTTCAAACTTTTTAGAACATTTCTTACTTTCCAATATCTTAGCCTTTTCCCTCGACATCCTCACAAAATTGCAATGGAATCGGACACTTTTTGAATGTTTCTCTGTGCTTTATTTGATGAATGTTTAGTAGGTAGGTGCTCTAAGTTGACTTCTTTTGCCATGCTTGGACGTTGGAATCAACGAAACGGCTTTCCGGTGATGGATATCTCATTTTCTTGACTTTCTAAAGCAATTAGAAATTAGAAGGAGCCCAAGCATTGTCGTACAATAGGCCTAATGTTTTTCTGCGAGTGCGGAGCCTCTGAAAAGCACATGGACGAAAAAAGGCCCACGCAATTGCAGAAAATTGTGCAGCATCGACGTTGGGCTCGTTCTTCTCGGATTTGAGCGTCTTTGACGGTGTGCATCGTCGCCGCTTGTTTTTCGACTTTGGATTTTGCAAATTGCATTTTGCACAAACAAAAATTTTGGTCGATTTTTCATCACGCTGCATTCGCAATCACGCTGCATTCGCATGAAGATGCACAAGTGTGAAGATCATGCTCTGCTGATTTCCATTGTTCTCAACCACAGGCTGGCACGAATAAAAGTACCGATTGTAACAAAACAGGTTTACAGAGACACTTGAAATGTCAACAAAACTACACAAGGAGCTGACCTTTCCCTGGCATATTGATCACCGAACACTTTCTTCTGAGAGGTTTCCAAAATGCAGACTTTCAGAACACCCCACAGAATATTTTTCCAAGAGGAACACACCTCCGATTTGTACCTACATGGTGTGCAAAAATTATAATGTTTCTTTCATGGTGTTGTTGCACCACAGTTTCCACCGAACTTTATTCCAAATGGAAGCTCTTGTGCAGATCATTCTGACGAGATCGGAAAGATTTCCAAGTTGCAAATGTTCGTTTGACACGAGATAAGCAACAGTATCGAAGGTTTGAATTTTACGATTGGCAGCTCATGTGGACATGCAAACTTTGGGAAAGTTTACCTGGCGTTCAGATGAATATGAGACATCCTGCCATGCCATCCTGTTAGTTACACCAAGTGTAGCTGCTAATTGTACGTTTTACCCATCGCAGTCAAGGAAACTGTCTTGAGAGACGGAAGGGCCACCAGCATGGGGGCATTTCTGCATTTGCACCACACAATATCATAGAGTATCAGTGAAAAGATAATTTTTGGACTGGACCCCTGACTCTCACATTACCGGCCGATTTCCGAAACGGAGATTAAACGGAGGGTTACCTCGATCCGGGGATCGACCAGCGGTGATATGGTTGACCTTGTCATTCGCAGTATAGATGTGAATTCAAATGTTTGTGTTGTGATCAATCAGCTCACCACTCGTCGATTCCCGGATAACGGCGATCTGCCGATTAATTCTTCGTTTTGTAAATCGGCCGAATGATAACAGAAAAATAGCCAACTTTTAACACGTCGACCTTTTCTTTCCGATAACTTTGCGATTCTTGCCGATTGGGATCGGGAATTGGGATAGAATCGGACTGAGGCAGAATTGGACTGAGGTACAATTGGACAATAGCCAGGGAGTTTTTGTATGGAGCTGGTAGCTTACACCTGTCCTAACTTAACTTAACCTAACTTTGACCTAGATCTAACCCGCAGAAATAAAAATAAAAAAAACAGCCTCGGAAATGGCATAGAATTCGGACCTCAGTCCAGAATTGCCACTCGCGGTCCCAGAAATTGTCAAACCCTGCAACCACACGAGAACGTGAGATATCCATGCCAAATCCTTGTCCTTAGAATATCCCTCCTGCCCAGAAATGAAAAACTCGGGCCGCAGTAGATGTTTTAAACGATTTCTATATTGCACAATTTCTAGCGATAACAACAAAAACAGACGAAAGATAACGATGCCAAGCATACACTAACATTATGCAATAAATTCTACCAGTCAATCCACTATCTGCCCCACTCACCGAGTCCCAGATTATTAGTGTTGTAAAGATCACTGACTGTGAATGCACAAAAGAAACAATCGTTTTCATCATAGGTTAGCTGGATGTCCGAAGGGTCTTGGTTTTACGAGGGAGCAAATGAAAGCAGATGAGGAATGAAGAAAAGAACTGGAAATGACCTTGATCGCTAACTTTTGAATTGAACTTTCTTTTTGTTACGCAAAAATAGTCATCATAAAGGTACACAGGGCCTGAAATTGAGGAAGATCAGAGCTACATAATGCAGCTGTAACAGACCTCCCTGTAAATGGGGCCACGAATCAACTCCAAAATTAGGTGATACTACATGTAAAGAACAATTGATTAGAAGTTAAAAAGAAACAGAATGATGAATTGCAAATCAGAAAGTAGACAATCGTTTTCATCATAGGTTAAACTGGATGTACCGAAGGGTCTTCGGAAAGTTTTTGACGAGGGAGCAAATGAAAGTTCAGAAGGAATCTGACCGCTATCAAGAACTGGATTTGACCTTGGGATCGGGCTTCAACATTTCTCCATTGAACTTTCTTTTTGTCACGCACAAAATTTCAGACATCTATGTCAATTTTCATGGTACACAGGGCCTGAAATAGATGAGGATGTGATTCCAGAGCTACTGAAAATACAGCTTTTGCAAATCTTGAAATCCCTTGTAACATGGGTCCATTTTGAATGACAAATGCCCAAGTTTTAGATTTTAGGATGATACACCACATCTACAAGACAATTGAAAAGAACTCTCAAAAACATAGTCCTGGTTTGGCACCAGCAATTTTTGATTGCATTACATCAGAAAGTAGAACATTTGGCAGAAATTAAACCATATCCACGTATTCAGGACTGTTGCGGAAAGCAATATTTTCAGAGCTATGGAACTCACCCTAATCTGAGTGCTATTCAGCCCACAGACGGTTGGGTTGACACGCTATCAATTTTGATTGAGGGTCAAGAGCTTCAGACAGTACTTCTCCAGGCTCTTTAAGCTAATCTAAATCTTCAGACATCTATGTCAATATTTTCATGAACATACTGATAAGGGTATGATAAAGGATGTGTTCCTGAACACCCTTCGAAAATACTACTTTTTGCCAAGTCTTGAAAACGTTCAGAACACTGTAGGCCTATTATCGCATCGCTCACACCATGACAAAGTTTTAGATTTGATGAACCACATTCCACATCTGACGAAATGTTTGTCTGTGAATTGAACTGCCTCTCAAACCCATAGTCCTGGTTTGGGCACCAGTCTGAATTTGGTTGTATTACATAAACTGAAAACAATTTGGCAGAAAAACCATATCCACGTATTCAGGACTTTGCCAAAGCAATATTTTCAGAGCTATGGAACTCACCCTAATCTGAGTGCTATTCTGCCCACAGACGGTTGGGTTGGACACCTGTAAATTTGTAAGGCAAGAGCCAGAGAGTACTTTATAGGCCTAAGCTAATCTAAATCTTGACATCGTCAATATTTTTTGAACAACTAAAGGGTATGTAAAAAATTTTCCGAACACCCTTCGTACATCTACCCAACCCTGAAAACGTTCAGCACACTGTAGGCCTATTATCGCCTCGCTCACACCAGAAAAACAGTGACTCCGAGTGAGCCACATTCCACATTGACGAAATGTTTGTCTGTGAATTGAACTGCAGCTGACAATTTCTTTTGGGGAAGTCTGAACTTCCCCTTTCCCAAACACCTTTCTCCGGGACCATTTCACCACCTATGAGGTGAGAAATTTCTAACTGTAGCTTGGCTTGGTGTATGCAGATTGCAAGAGTGAAAACTGGATTAAATGGGGGCCCTGCAAAAGACAAAATCCCAAAAGCGAGCAGTTAGCTGGCTCCTTTTTGGGAACTGTCCCCTCTCTTTGCAGACATTTCCCATAAGCTTAACACGGTCAACTAGGGTTGCCATCTAAAATTAAAAACAGAATCCCCTGGTTTTGCAGTTCTCTTTTTAATGCCTCTTCACATTTACAACAGATGGGGCAAGGCAGAGGTAGTGTATGGGTTAAATATCCCGAATTGTGGTCGAAGGCTACCTGCTGGGCATGGGCCTGGGGCGGAAGCCTCAACGGGGCGACCATTCATTCATTTTGTCACATTCTGCAGACCAGAACGGTGTGAAAAACACGAAAGGCAAAATGGCACCAAAATGTCTCTGGGAATTTGGGATTTCATGTTTTAGAACCGATGAATTTGGGTCTTACTGCACAGGTTGCTATCATCATCACAACAAAACTGAGGTACAATGGTCAATTAGGGCAAGTAAAATTAATTGTATTGAAATTCACCTTTCCTTTAAATCATCATGTAATAATAGTTTTAAAATAAAGGCTTGAAGAGATGCTGGGATGAACACTGTAATGGCATCCTTTTAATAAAATACACCAATCAGAAAGCACACAAAGGAATGCTGGCGAAAATAAACTGAAAAAGAGAAAGTAACGAAATTTAGATGCCGGCGTCAAATTGGCCATCCAACCAGTTCTCCAAAACAAATGAGTAACGAAAACACCGTGTCTCTGCACTTCTCACCTCAGTTTGTGGCTCTCTGTTCTAAACGGCAATCCCAGAACACTGCAAGAACACTTCGAAGAGCAAGATTGGGTTTCGCTGAGGGAAACAAGAGATTGCTCCATGACCTGCCGTCGTTTTTATTCTTTCGAAACCAATTATAAAATATCTTGGAGCTTCCCTGGGAGCTGTGAAACAAAAATATGCCCACTTTGTGCTGTTCGTGAAGGCTACTTAGGAGGTTAGAAACATACAGTTTCCAAGAGTAATATGTTCATCAAGGCAACATCCCAGACATGTTATCACTGAAACACACGCTCAACAGTTTGCTGATAAATTGATAGCTTATTGGCACCCACATTGATGTTTCCTTCTGTCCCGTCCCGAAAGACTACATGCTGAGTTTTGAAGACAATTTATTTGCAAAGCCAATTATTAAATGATCTAAGCTCCTCATTGAGATTATCTCAAGTCTAACCCTCCACTTTCAATCAGGAAACAACAAAAAATAAGGGGACTCAAAATACTCCCTTGTGAAACTCCGTAAGTCACATCATTCAAACCCGACAAACTCGTACAACCATTTAAATATACCACCTGTTTTGTTCTTAAGACAAGTCGACCAGTCGAGTGCCAGAGAGTGGCCAGGAAAGCTCCATCTTTGCTTGCAAAATTTCGAGATCGACAGCATCAAATGCTTTCTGCAGGTCTTGGAAGACTGCTACTGTAAAACCACCTTCATTCATTACCATTGCAAAGAGGTTTAATGAAAATTCCCCGGATTTTCCAAGTTTACCAATTGCAAATTCCCAAATCACTGGATTTTACAGGTGGGTGACAACTCTTGCAATGAAGACGATGCACGAACAATTGCTGAGATGTCGAGAAGTTGTTGGCATCGTAGCCCTTGATGCTGAGGTGCAAATTAAGAGAAATGCTGGTGAGAATAGCAAACTGTTAGGATACTGGACACACTTGTGTATGCAAATTAGATCATCTATCAAGCGGATTTCACCTAGATTTGGCCCGAAGGCAATGGGGCCTGAACCTTGAGGTCATGACGAAGCACTTTTCCCCAACATCACTCTCGCAGTCTCGGCACAGGGGACACTTTTACAGAAAAAAGGCATTAAAAGTTATAAGAAGTTCTGCAAATTAGCGATGTCAGATGACGCAGTGGCAAGGGCTGTGGATTCAGTCAGAAGTGGGAGCCACGGTATATGATTAACGACAACTTTTTTCTGAGTATGCCAGCTTGCCACCTTTCTTCATTTTAATTTTCTTGCAGGGAGCATCCATTGGGTTTTCCTGCTACTGTTTAACTAAATACCAAAAAAAAAAGCAAGCAACTTTCATGATTGTTATCCCATCGCAAATGCACTTTCTGGTCGTTGGTGATCTGTCATGTCACCTTTTGATATTGATTTTATTTTTCCGTTGTTGCATATCCTGACCCACACAAAACTAAACTGCAGACCATGCTTCATTCGTTTCTGGAGGTTTTCTCAGCTCAGATCAGCAGTGACCACATTTCCAACTTGTCCAAGACTACTTGATACTTCATTGTATTCCGTGGGTTGCTTGGTGACAAAGAAATTTCGGCATCCACCGACTAGAAAAACTGCCTCAATAGTGAGTACACCCTTATGCAGTGCAAAAGTGCCAAACTCTTGTACTATTAGAGGACTAGAAATGTGCGGAAAGTGGCCAACATAGAAAACAATTTCATCCAAGAAGCCACTCTCGTGATTTTCAGACAACGAAGCACCACCGCTGTATGGCATTCATGTGCTCTTCATATCACTGGTGATTTGACGTCCCGTCCAAGAAACAAAGCACCTGCATATCATGGCTCCGTCAGGATGACTTATCAGGCTCATCAGGAGATTAAAAAGGAGATCAGCAGTTGTATAGAATACCCTGTATCTGAGAATAGTTGCACAGACCTGAGCAGTCACAAAGCTGATCCAATCACGGTGCGATGAATGTGCTTGTTTGAAAGCAACAGAAAATCTACAAGAAGAAAAGAGGTTTAACACAATAAAATTCGTCACTGTCTCAACACAATCATTTCCTTATTTAAGCTTTGCCTGCCACAAATTCAAAATGCGGCTTGAAATCAAAAAATGCATCTGTAAAAAACGGACATGAAAGAAATCGCCATATGTATGCCAAAAGGGCAAACAGGGATTTTAAGGGCATTTTGCAAAAGAGCAAGCACATTAAGGGGATTACCCTGTTGTAAAATAACAGATTTTTCTCATACCGAGTTTGTCCAAAACTCATATAAGTTGCTGGAAATCTTGGAAGCAGAGAAATCAAGGTTCTTGTTACCACTCATTGCCAGACCTCAATCCGTATCACTGGAAGACCTCTTCTCCGTTCGCTTCTCAGGTATTACAACACATTTCTTTTTTTTTTTCATCTTTCTCCTTTTGCCAAATTTTAAGGGGGAGGGGGTATAACCACGATCAACTTAATAAAAAGATCTCAGCACTGTGACGTCAGGACTCCGCGCACCTCCGAGCGGAGGCCGATCGATCGGGATTGCTCTGTTGCAGCGATGCGGCGGACCGCTACGCGATGCCCACAGAAAGTTAAATTTCTCCTGAACAAAGCGATGGTTTTTGATGCGGTTCACTGTGGTGCAAAGCTGAAAAATGAGCGCTTCCACACATGTATAATGATCCCAACCTTTCGTCGGGTAAAACTGTCAAACCATTTGAGAAACAAACGTGCTCAAATCTCGGTGTTGTAAAATTCCGGGATCCTGCCAGGTGTTTTCAAAGATTGTGCAATTTTTTCCATTACAACATGGTTACCACCTGCGGAAGAGTTGTAGAGGAAGCCTTCTAGTTTCCAAAAATACCAAAATCGTTGAATTTGAACACCATTTGGCAAGTTTATGAACAGGGCCACGACTCCCTTGAAGTCCCTGGGAGTCGCGGCCTCTTCCCGCTCAATAAGGAAACGATGCTGCCATGCCGCGTTGCCTCTGTTCATAAAATTGCCAAATGGTGTTCAAATTCAACAATTTTGGTATTTTTGGAAACTAGAAGGTTTCCTCTACAACTCTTCCGCAGGTGGTAACCATGTTGTAGCGGAAAAAATTGCACAATCTTTGAAAATACCTGGCAGGAACCCGGAATTTTACAACACCGAAATTTGAGCACATTTGTTTCTCAAATGGTTTGAGAGTTTTACCCGACGAAAGGTTGGGATCATTATACATGTGTGGAAGCGCTCATTTTTCAGCTTTGCACCACAGTGAACCGCATCAAAAACCATCGCTTTGTTCAGGAGAAATTTAACTTTCCGTGGGCATCGCGCAGCGGTCCGCCGCAACGCTGCAACAGAGCAATCCCGATCGATCGGCCTCCGCTCGGAGGTGCGCGGAGTCCTGACGTCACAGTGCTGAGATCTTGTTATAAAGTTGATCGTGGTATAACCGCAGTGCCTGAACTACGATGTTTTCAAAACTGATGATTCCAGCAATTTTTAATCACATCTTTGGGGAAAGAAAATGCGAGATCCTGCAAAAAATTAGACTCCTTTTGGCCAGTCAGAATTGAAACAAGTCACCTTGGACATTTTGAAGAACAATCAAAGGAAGTTTACAAAAAAGAAGGCTACAAATTGTACAAATAAATAAAGAAAGAGGTCTTCAAGAAATAAGGCCTGGCTTGGTCATCCTCAGATGATATGAATACGAGTGTGTCCTTGGATGCAAGTGCGGAAGGACTGCCTTTGGATCAGAAAAATCCATCATAGATTGAACATGAACCTTTCAGCTACTTAACTTCTTTTCTCTTCTGATCCCAAGTACGGATAGAAAGAAAAGAATGTGATGTAAAAATGCAATGCAGTTTTCACCTCAGATTATGAGGTCAAAACTAAATTGCATTTGCATCCACACATTCCCCCCCCCCAAAAAAAAAAAAAAAACAAAAACAGAATAACAATCCCTAATGAACAATTTTATGATTTGTAAAACGAATAATGTTACTTTCTTCAAAAATGGCTGTCAAAGAAATTTTAAATTTCCCTGTTTTTTTTTTCAACAGATGTGTCGAAGTCCTTGAAATTTCAGAGAAATTTCAGGAATTCTCTGACTTTCCAGAGAAATTTCAAGAATTCCCTAACTTCCCTGAGAAATTTTTCAAGATTTACCTGGCTTTCCAGAGAAATTTCAAGAATTCCCAGACTTTCCAGAGAAATTTCAAGAATTACAGAACGTTTCCGAGAATGGCGAAATTCCCCGAATATTCCAGGTTAACAGACCCCCAATAAATTTTGTTTTAAGGGGGGGGGGGTAAACCATGGGTTTTTGCAAAAAAGTGGAAAAAGATGTTTTTTTCTTTTTATGTTTATGTTAAAGGCCACACTTTGCCATTTCCAAAACTCTCTTCAGATTTTCTGTGACTTAAACAGTTTTCAAGATAGAGTCGATTATCCGAAACTCAGTTGAATTGGTTTTCTTGCGTTCTCGACAGAAACATTTGGGGTTTTCTTTTTTCAAAAAGCGAAAGCATTAAAAATGCATCTCCTCCCGCAAAGTTTCACGTAAAATGTTCAAATTTGGTGTACTGGACCAATTTTTCATGAGGAAACCGAAAATAGAACCGTTTTTAAGCTTTAAGCTCTATTTTTGGTTTTATTAGCTTGCGACCGCAGAAAAGCTGCTAAATATTAGGCGCTTAGCGGTACGGTCACGCTTATTCTGCGATAAATTAAAATCAGGATGCAAATTGGCAAAAGTGGCTCTATTATGTTGTAGATAAGGTACTTTTGTTCCACTGGGTGAAATATGGCTTCATTCTGCCAGACGGTTTTGGAGGAGATGCATTTTTGCCAGGGGCCTTTTTCACGCCAATGTTTGCTTTGCCTGTAACTCCGGTGTAAGGCACACAAATTAACATGTTAATATATCAATCTTCATCATTTTTTATGCTCTTTTCACCTGCAAAATTTCAAAAAAATCTGTCGAGAAACAAAAAAGTTCGACACGTAGGGTTTACACCCCCCCTTAAATAGGATAAATTTTTTTAAAAACAATAAATAGCGTAGTTGCTGCTAAACACATGTAACAACGAAAAAATTCACAGCATTAGGGTCAGATTGACAAGAAGAATTATAGTTGTTTGCTAACATCACAAAGAGGAAATATCAAACCATCACTTCCTTCTAAACATCAAAAGCAATTAAGACCCTTACCAATCAAATCATTTTAATCAAGTGTTCCACTTGCTCCATCAGCTGTTGCTCCTTTTATCTCCTTCGTGACCTTCTTTCTTTGATGAAAGAAATAGCAACGGTATCATTCCAAGCAGGCAACCAATCAATACTCCACCTGCCCGACCCTGAAATTGAAGTAAAAACTACAGTTTTTTGCAGTTCTTAAGAAAAACCATCCAGTTTTTGGAAAAGATAAAAAGACAAAAATATCAGGGCTATGCTAAAAAGGTGCTGACAGTCGATGAGGTAAAGCCAACAACTGACAGGACAAGATAGAGCCAGAACCCTAGAGTGTTTATGAATGAGCGATGGCAACTGTGAAATGCCAGACGAGACATCCAATGTAGGGCGCTCTCTTCGTTTTTCGCTTACAGCAAGGCGGGTGCATTTTTAGCTCACTGCATTTGGATTAACCTGAAAGTTCTGTTTCTGGTGCGGCCACAAAATCGCCTGAACATCAGCCATCAATCGAATCTTGCAGTATTGCAGCACAAAGCTTTGTTCATTAATGTTGACACCATTCAAAGCAAAGCGATCCACATCTCATTGCGAGTTGCGACCATCCAGAAAATAGCCCAAAGAACCTGACAATGACATGTTTGTCTGTTAACGATACCTACACTCGTGATGTCAAGCATATCATCTAGGCTCTTGATGACATTGAGACACGAAGATGTTGCTTGTTCGCAAAAATCTCAAGGACTATGTATACAGAGCCAAATCCGTTTCCTGTCTTTCTTTCTTAGGAAATTTGCTCAAAAAGCTCTTTATTGGACATCTTTGTTCATCCGAAGGTTTAATGCATCAGCGCCATTGTTTTTCAATTTTAAATAACAAATCAGTGCGACTAAACAGCCTTATTCTCCATTGTCACTCACTCCCTGCTTCAACTCAATAGTCTTGAAAAAGAAAAATTTCATTAAAGCATCATTCCGTGGAAAAACCAGCATCAGAAACGAATCAACATTAAAACTAAATAAGCGGTAAGCGCAAAGGCAAAAGCAAACACCTTGATTTCTGACTAACCCTCCAGCTAGAATGTGTGGCTCATGCAAATAATGACCAAAATAATTGGTATGGTTGATCAAACTTTCCAGAAATCACAGCTTCATTCTAGTCTGTCCCCTCACACTTCATCAGTTGCTGCATGAGAGGAAGCTTGGCAGTGGCACAACCAGGATTATCGTTCGGGAGGGGACGGCCAGAAGAGATAAATGGAAACACGGAAAAATTGTGCAGCAGGAGCGATCCGGGGTTCCAAGGGGCGGAATCCCTGGCAGGGGGTCTGGGGGACAGAGTCCTCCAGCTGAAGAAATTTTTAAAATAAGGTGTTCATTTTGGTGCAAAATTGGGGTTCTCGAGAAGAAAATGTGAAGTTAAAAGTAGTGTATGGATTTAACCTTCAAAACTGCAAAAAGGCAGAATGTTTCTGGTTTCTGACAGAACTTGATCCTCCATGGGGTTTCCCAAATTAAATATTCATAGAAAATGATTATGAATGATTATGATAGTCCAATTAAATTATAAATGATTTTAAAGGAAAATTCGGAGGTGCCCAGAAAGATAAAAAATTAGGATTAGATTAGGTCGCACAAGGCAGCAAGCTGGTGTCTCTGGTGGGATGAGAAAAATTTCACTGTGAGGACCAAATATGTATGGCACCCGCAGCTAGTTGTGCATTCATCAAATCAAGTGAGCTGCATTGAATTGAAGAATGTTGTTTTGTTTGTATTTCATCTCTACTGGGTCGCACACGGCTCTGTTTAACAATTCTCAAGCCAAGCAGCTAGCGACCTCTAGATCTTCCGTTAAAATGTATGCAAGAAGAAACAAGAATTTTCTGCACGGCCTTCACTTCCCTTTAGGCACGATCATTAGCAATGCATGGTCAAAAGAATGAAGAAAAAAGTGCGAAGATTTTGCCTTTTTCTTTTTTCTTCCTTTCTTTTTTGGATTTCAGGAGGGGACACGTCCCCCTTGTCTCCCTCCTGGTTGCGCTAGTGGTAGTGAGGCTTGGTGGTGGTGGCAAGACGAGTCCAGAATTCCTGGGAGCAATTCTGGAAATTTGATCAACCATACCACTTATTTTTGTCATAACTCAATTTATTGTCACATGATACTGAATTGTCACATGATAGATTTGTGTTGCAAAAATCAAATCTCAATGACAATGCACTATGTCTCAATTGTTGCGAAGCTGCATCTATCTGCTGAATTGACTATTGAGTCTATAAACTGATTGCAAGTGGCAATGGGGAATGTGGCTGGCCATGAGTTTCAGTGTCTTTTTTATGATCCTTCGTGGAAGGTGTGTACAATACAAAAAACTACACAACACGTACCAGCAACAACAAACAACTGACCATATTTGCAGCCCATCTCACAGAACGAAGCTTCTGTTGAAGTGGTGTGATATCGGGCGGTTTCATGCCAATCTTGGTTGCCATTGTTTCCACATACCATGCCGATCCAATCCCTGCTACGTCGGACACAGCATTCCCCAATGCGGCTGCAGCCAATGTTGATATGCCCAGTGTTGTTCCTATTGTCACGTCTATGTAATCTCCCTGAAATAAAAACATCAGTAGGTGGTTGAAGTAACCAAACAAGGTCAAAAAATGGAGGGCCAGTCAACTTGAAGCATGGACTATTATTTTCCCAATGCAGTGAGGGAGCACTGTTGCCACAACTGTCGGTTGATTTTGATATTGTGTCAAGACTGACCGATATCTCATACGTATCTTTGTATTTACTCGACACAGAGGAGCCAACACTGTCGGCTGTATTCCCCATTGCAACTCACCCTCAATTTCAACTCAATAACCAGTTCAATAGATAGATTTGTGTTGCGAAAATTTAATTTCTATGCGCAGCGCTAATTCCTTTTCCATTGTTGCGAAAAATGAATCCGTCTGAATTGGCTATTAAGTTAAACCTGAGGGTGAGTTGCAATGGGAAATACGGCCGGGTGTTTCCTTATTTACTCTCGACAGGTTGTCCTAGAATAACTCCCGACAAAAGTACTTCAGTCTAGAGGTTCCAGGCAATTGCCGAGTGAACCAAAACATACTGCAAGTTACCAAATTTCTGAAATACGAGATCCAACCAACCCAATAATAACAAAAAATTGGTCAGATTGCAAAAGGACTTACGATATTTGAGACGCTATTTAGAGCTTTACAGCACCAACAATAATTGTGAGACACAATCGGCCGTATTCCCCATTGCAACTCACCCTCAGGTGCCACCCAATAACCAATTCAACAGAGGGATGCATTTTTCCAACAATGCAACAGGAATAAGCGTTGTGCATAGAAATGAAATTTTCACAACACAAATCTATCCATTGAATTGGTTATTGAGTAGCACCTGAGGGTGAGTTGCAATGGGGAATACGGCCGAATGTTTTGAGTTTTGTGAGACACAATGAAGAATATGTTGCTGGAACCGAAAGAAAGCTTGAGTTAGCATTTTTTAGAACAATCTGCATCAACTTGCAGTGTTTCCATGATAAGGATTAAAATTAAATCCTCGATGATCAAGTTACAATTAAAACCAACGATTGTACCAATTGCCAAGAAAGCACAATGCACATAAGAAAAACATAGGACGCACAAAAAGAAATTGCTATAAGAATTGCCAAGAAAGCACAATGCACATAAGAAAAACACAGGACGCACCATGAGACAGGACGCACACATAAGAGAAACACAGGATGCACAAAAAGAAATTGCTATAAGAATTACCAAGAAAGCACAATGCACATAAGGAAAACATAGGACGCACAAAAAGAAATTGCTATAAGAATTGCCAAGAAAGCACAATGCACATAAGAAAAACACAGGACGCACCATGAGACAGGACGCACACATAAGAGAAACACAGGATGCACAAAAAGAAATTGCTATAAGAATTGCCAAGAAAGCACAATGCACATAAGAAAAACACAGGACGCACCATGAGACAGGACGCACACATAAGAGAAACACAGGATGCACAAAAAGAAATTGCTATAAGAATTGCCAAGAAAGCACAATGCACATAAGAAAAACACAGGATGCACCATGAGACAGGACGCACACATAAGAGAAACACAGGATGCACAAACACAGTTAGATTTCTAGGAAGGCAACTACGAAGGCCAACACATGTGAGGCGTGCCAGAAAACAATAAAATACACGAAACATGACTTACAGCCTTCTCCGTTCGTTGGTAAAAATGTATGAGAATGCGACATTTTTTTTCAGCTTCGACATTTCTGCTGCGACATTTTGCAGTTTCGTGGAGCTTTTTCAGGCAAACTCTACAAAGTGGGAGCAAAATGTCACATAAAACACATTATCGAGGAATGGGAAAGGCTGTTACGTAAGTCAATTTTACGAATATTGTACTGTGTTTTCTGTTATTCCCATGCAGAAATAGCAAGGCATGCAAACTAACTCGCAGTGCACAAATAATACCAAGGAAAACACAAAGGAGACTTACAGCTATGATCATAATTAGGTTATCAAGAAACCCAAATCCAACAAATGGAAGTGCATTGTGTAGTGCAACTGGGAGGGAAAGAGATGAAAAAAAAACAATGAATTATTTTATTTTTATCATGCAGCAATGTTTGACAAAGGTGTTAACACATGACCTGCTCAGTCTTACTGCCACAAAATATCATATTTCTATTGTTACGAGGCTGTTCCATAAAGACTGACTGACTCTGACATGTCACTGTGACCTCCATTTGGCACTTTGTCTTTCCGATTCAAATTACACTTGGGCCTGTTGTTTGGTACTCGCACAAGGAGAGAAAGGCACCAGCAAGGTTGTTCTGGAGCCACAGAGCTTACCTGTTGCTGTCTTTTGAAAATTGCACTTAACAAAAGGAGGGAGACGTGATGACAGTTTTGATGCTCCAAAGTGATTTTTGGGGTGAATGATGGAGGATTGGGTAAAATTTGAAATTCTGCGCTCTGAGAAGCGGCCACCACTTTGGCCGTGTGGGGTGGGGCGATGTTGCCATGAAGGATGAGGAATCTGTTGCAGTGCAAGGCTTGACATTCTGCAAAATGTCAGGCTGCATGTGTGATGTAGAGTAGAACATTGTAGCTTCCACCCACAACCTTTTTCGAAAGAATGATGCCTTGCTGGTCCCAGAGAACAGTATAAAAATCTCTACAAATTCACCTTGTCGAAATTTACCAGGCAAGGAGAATATCCGTGCGTCCATTGCTTTGACCGCATTTTCATCTCGGGTGGGGTACAAAAGGGTATTCAGGTGCAACTCGTGCGAATTTCGAGTGAGCACCTGACCGATGTCTACCGGAGCATGTTTTTTCCTTTGCCTGGCATCCTCAGAACCTATCCATCGTGCACTGACTTTGCTCATTTCATGGATGTTGTTCAAATTCTGCTGCACAGATTTTGCTGGAATCCACAGTGCTCAATTCAGATATTTTTTTCTGGCCAATGATGTGCTGCCGCTGCATTCAAGGTCCTGTGTGACCACCCTCCCCTCCTTAAGCCTAGCGCATCTATTCCTGAACGGTGCAATCTGCAAGCAGCACCCTCAACACAGATTGGAAGATAGCACTTGCTTGGGGCGTTGAAAAAATAATGATGACTTTTCGTCGTTCTTCAACTGCAAGACTTGGAAATAAACCACCAACCTCGCTTCGCCAAAAGAGGGCACAATTTAAGTCAAGAACAAGGATGTTATTTGGGGGTAGGCAGTGGCTTCATCTGAAAATAAATGCCTCTCAGCAGTTTGCTTGCCCCTCACAGCACTTTTGACCCCATTTTCCAGCACTTTTGGCTTTCCCTGAGATTTCCTGGGTTTGACACATGGGAAACTAAAATTTCTGCAACTTCTGGGGAGGACAAGTCCCTTACACTCGGCACCTGGGGCAGAGCCGATGGCGGTGGGTTCCGCACCAAATTGGGCCATGACTGGCGTGGCCAGGTTCAAAAATGTGAAATGATGCAAAAATGTGAAATGCCCTGGTCAAGAAGGTATCAAATCCTGCATAGAGCTTCGGTCCGGATTGGCTTGTAGGTGGTGGCAGCACTCCCACTGATCCACCCCCTGATGATCAGTCAGTGGGAGGCAGTGTGAAACAAGCCAGGATATTTGACGGAAGCACCGATGCTTTAAAGGCATCATCCGTTCATAGCACGGTAGGTCACCGGAACGACCTATGATGAGAGATGGGTCTACCCGCTCACTCAACGGACGACGCGATGTCTCCGTGTGAAGTGGAGTAGTCAAGTTGGGAAGTCAAAAGTTGCTGGTTTTTGGTCTGGTTGACAATAACATCATAGGTATCAAATCATTGCAGCTAATTTCACACAGCAAAAAAATGGTCAT
Source organism: Sinentomon sp. SZTP_YWyxl (assembly GCA_030068105.1). Classification (NCBI taxonomy): domain Eukaryota; kingdom Metazoa; phylum Arthropoda; class Protura; order Sinentomata; family Sinentomidae; genus Sinentomon; species Sinentomon sp. SZTP_YWyxl. The sequence continues at coordinate 27,487 of JASGXE010000719.1, forward strand.
ACCAACATTTGACATGCACGTCATTTTACGTATGTCGTTTCTGATGAGGTGCAGCACCAACATGACTCCATATCGTTTTTAGCCACTTTTATGTAAATTTAATCAAAAATTTGTTTTGCGCAGCAACCAGAAAAAAGCGCTTTGGTTTCTTATCCGGTATGCTGGCGGATAACTTTTTTTCACTTCACCATGTTGACTGCAGCAATTTTTTGATTGGTTGGTTGGATTCCGCAAAGATCCAGAGGCATATTGTTCCGCTTTAAACTGAGCCTGAAAAGATGACAATGTGAACAATGGACATTTTAAAATCTCTGCAATAGTTTTTTGAGTGTCAATCAATTTTGGAACATGGATTGGCCACCCATCGAGGATCTCCAGTAACTCATCAAACTAGTAGGCTCATCCAAAGCATGGAGAAGATTTCTAGGATGAGATGGTGTTACGTGTATAATCTGATGATTCCTTGCACTAACTGCTAGTGAAGAAGGACAACTAACTCAACTGATTATTGAGATCTGCAAAAAATCACCAAGAACAGAGAATGCCAGTCGTCCTGGAACAGCTCAAGCAATTGCACAACATTCATTTTCATGATTTCACAAAACACAAACAAGCCGGGTAAGGGGAGCATGAAAATATGTGAGTAGTCTTGCTGTGAAGGAAGCAATGTTTATTCTGTCCTACAACGTATGGACAAAACTGCGAAAAAAAAAACTGGCCGAACAGCAGTTTCCGAAGCATCAAGGAAGCAACACAGAAAGATGACAAGTTTCAAGTCCAACTGTCTGCTTGACAAAATCACAAAAACAGATTAGATGGATAGAGCAGTAAAATTATCTCAAAGAGTTGTACTTGTAATAGACAAACAAATTTTACTTACCATGGTTAAGAGCACTTAGAGATGGTCTGATGATTTTACTAGCTGAAAATAAAAGGAATATAGTTGCATGACAATTCATCACGCAATATGACCAGGTATTAACTTTCCGAGTCTTAAATACGGATAAAAACATTCAAGCCAGATCAAGACATCAAGAAGCGGCAATCGCAAAATCTAGTTGAGTTGAGCGGTGTTCTGGCCAAAAGTCCACATGGAAAAGCCTTCTAATGAGAGTGATTCTGATGGTAAAGAAAACTAACGTGGTGTTCTTTCTGTCCGGAAACATCAATAAATTGACCTTTCTGATTTTTATGGATTTTTGCAGAACATCTTTGGGGTCTCTGAGGAAAGCGAAGTTCTCAAATTCACCGAGGTTGTCATAAAGTTAACAAAAAAAGCCCAAACGTATTGCCAGGCTACTTGAATTTTATGGAATTTGAAAATTAAAATGGATGAAAATACTTTAGTTTGGAAAGTTAGATGTCAGATACCTGTTGTTTGTGTATGACCACGGTTGGTTTTTGCTGAAGAAAAAATAACCTCCCAAATCCCAGTATTAAACTGTCTCTAGAAATGCAGACACCAACTAACCCAATTTGCTCTCCAGCCATCCTTCAGGTAATTCACAGTATGTTCCAGTTGGATCAACATCCCCCAGCATTATTTTCTCTCCATCTTTCTTTGGCCTAAAATGTGTCCTCCACTTCTGCCTGGCGAGTTGCTCTGAAAAGAAAGTGGTTCAAACGACACGATCACATGCATGTTACCATCAAGTCAAATGTTTACCCATTTTCTGGATGAAAGCTGGCAAAAAGCGCATTCCTCGCGATCTGAACCACGGCAGGGTCAGATTGGCTGATCGTGAGAAAGTTTTCGGCAATTTTTGGAGACTAACTTATCAAACAACTGGGAACTGGCTACAACTACCACCACACATAATCAAACTTTCGTGCCAAACATTCCTGGGAAGAATAATTGGGCCCATAATGTTACCATTTAATTTTTAATTTGTTGCCACTTTTTACACCATGGGTATTATGACAACTGCAACAGTGTGCAATTTGTTGAAAATTATTAACTGGTGATAACCTAAATACAGAGGGGAAAATTAACCTAACTATGTTTATGTATTGAAATACTACTTTATGAAGGTATATCATTTTGCGTGATATTTTTTCAACTGTGGGGGGTAGGGGCTATTTAACCCATAACCCACTGAAAATCACTCGTATGGCGACAACCAGCAGTGCGCAGCTCTACACACTCGAAACTCCGGTTGTTGTTTTGCATGGGTCCGACTAAGCTTGCGGTGATGATTTTGCCAATATCTTGGTCTCGCTGAAACGCTATTTTGTTCGACCTGAAAAAGGGCTGCAAACATTTTCAGCACCAAACAACCTCCACACAATTGTGATTATAGCACATTGGAACAAATGATGATCAACGGCTTCAATTGTAGAGTTTACATGGCAAAATGGAATTACAATGAGCTCCAGTGTTCACCCAAAACTTCATTCTTTTACTTACAACAAGAACTATGCCCATCTAGTTCTTTCAGATCAAAGATTTAGTGCCAAAATCCGGTGAAAGGAATTACAATAAAATTGTCTCTGGGGATATCAAGCCACAATTTTGTGGTCAAGAGTTCACCGTCTTCACAACTGCACAAAAATGAAATTGCTGAGTTATATTTTATTGTTTACCAGCTTTTTTGTGCAATTTTTTAAAAAATTACTGCCCAGAGGAACAATATTTTGAGGAAGGGCTCTGCTGTACTCAAAACAGAGTGCAAGGATCATCTTAGTTCGGAGGTTCAAATTTAGCCAAATTGCACCCAGCAGATTTGCACAGAAATGCTACAATGAGCTTTCACTCATTAAAAAAAGAGAGATGGGAAGCCCTTTTCATTCAAAGATTTCGTTCATTCATTCAAAAAAAAAAAAAAAAAGGACATGTGAGTTTGGAAAACAAGACTCGCTTTGCGGACATCCTGTCAGTTTTTTCATTTCGCACGCACATCTCCATGCAGAGTGATAAAAAATTTCTTTGATTTGGCAGTTTGTGATGCAAAATTCCTGATTTTTCTGAATGTGAGTGCACTGTCCTGAAGAACAGCTTGGCAGCACGTATTCGCAAAGTGACTACTGAGCATCACTGGCTGTTGCCAAGTGAAGTTCACACGGGACCAGCCATAAAAACCGGAGTCACAGGACTGGGGGAAAACGGCCCAATTAGGGGAAAACGGCCCAATTAGGCAGGAAAAACTGCCAAGAAAAGACAGGTAAAAACGAACAAAAAAGCAGGTTATTTGCAAAACCGGCACAGCCAGGAAGAAACCCAAGCAAAGCTGGGATGGAAAGCCAGGACTGGAATGCAAGATAGCCTGTGGGCTTTTTTAAAGCCAGGCCGTCATCGAAATGGAAGCTTCCTTCAAATCCAATGCTCTCAGCACACCACACAAGGAATGCTTGCTGGAAAGTGATGAATTTTCAATGTTGCTATGGATCACACCGTTGGCAGTACGAAGCCTGCAAGCACCTCCTCGCATGAGTTGGACGAGCAGTCACCAATTGAAGACTCCAATGGCTTTTTCTCCTCTCAAACTTTGTAAAGGCAAGATGCATGACGTTCAATTTCACCACAATGTCAAAGAAGAGAGTTCAATTTCACCACAATGTCAAAGAAGAGTGACAAAACAGACACAAATTGATGACAAATTTACCAGAGATCTGTTCCCTCTTCTGCTGGGCATTGAATTCGTTGATAGTTTTCTGCAATAAGATTCTCTCTTCCTCTGTGAACCTCAGCACCAGTTCGGATGCTTGAGCAGGAGTTAGCAAATCACTTGCAGGAGGTGTCGAATGACTCACTGTCAGCTCATCTGAGAGATATTTCACCAACGGATCAGCAACAATAAATGCAACACGTTTGCTGCACAGTGCATTGGCAGATGACAGTCTTGCCAGGCACATGGACTTTGAAACCATGTTACCATAGTTCAAAATTGAAAATCATTCTGAACTTCCGTTCCTACTGATTGCAGAAAAATCAGCAATTTACGATGATGGAATCAAATTGGTTGAACCTGAACATATAATGGAAAATGATAACTCAAAATGTCAGGGTGTGCAAGTGTCCTGCAGCACTGGTTGACTGCACCCGGTTCGGAAATCTGATTTGTCTTTCTTCGTACTGCAGCCCAGTCGGAAGTGTTTTGCTATTTCCAAGCAGCTCATCACTGTTGTGGATACAATTGCGCACTTGTGTAATG
>JASGXE010000720.1:0-34861 GCA_030068105.1 Sinentomon sp. SZTP_YWyxl
ATCATAATTGTCTCAGGCGTTGCCAATCCACCGGCAACCATAACGGGCCATGCGACGGGAACGCGAAGCCACGGCATGCCCAGGCTAACATCTTAGCAATTGAAGCTTTTTAAAGTGATCTGTTTCCCAAGAACATATTTTTTTCCAATGTCGAAATGATGATGAGAGTTGAACTGTGATTTTGACAACACTATGCAGGAAAAAAAAAGCCACTTGACTTTGCACTCGCTCACCCTGCAGATCGTCATCGAAGTCAGGCCGAACAAAATATTCGCCCTCTTCGACTCGTTCCAGATCGACCGTGCTCTCGATCATCTGGACAAACCGATCGAAGTCGTCGACCGACTGTCGAAGCTGTTTCAGGATCAAAGCATCAACAACAGCTGTGGGTCTTTCCTGCTTCTCAAGAGTGGATATCAGAGATGGCAGAAGCTTTATCGCCTGGTAAATCCTAAAATACAAAATAAGAGAGGGCCAGTCATTTAATCCCAACTGTGGATTGGAGCAACTATCAGGGGTCATTTGGAGCAGATCATTTGGATTAAGGTCATTTGGAGTAAGTACCTAGGTCATTTGGAGTAGGTAATTTTGGTGACTGATTTGCTGTTTCCTTTCCTTACCAAACCAAAACGAACCTAACCCCCTACTTGCACTGCACATTGCTTGCTGTGAGAGTGGGGGGATGTACATGCAGTCTGAGATTCGGAAGTACAGCTCAAATGGTTTGGCTGTAGGGACATGTAAATTTATCAGTAATATCCAACCAGAAAATGAACCAGAAAATGATGAAATGATACCCAATCACAGCCTGATCACATGTTTGCAGTTTTCGCCATGTGTCACATGTCTTTTGTCAGGCAGTGGCAGTCCCAGTGGAAGTGCACGTTAGAAACAGATACCAATGATATTTCGTCACATTTGCAAAGTTTCACATCTGCTACACAAAACTCGTAACACACCAACTCACGTTTGAAGATATCGTAACTGCTCAGGGATGTTCATTTGCCGAGAGCAGGTAACAGTTTTTTATTAGCGGGGCATGGAATTCCCTGAAGAGGGCTTTGCCGTTTGAAACGCTGCTTGGTTTTCACAAAGACCAGAAGGTGCTTCAACACAAATCATAATAATAATTGAAAAAACCTCCGAACAAAAATCTTGGTTTAGCCATAATGCAGGTTTTGAAGTTTTGACATATACCAGGAAACCACGTGGTGCGCTCCAGCCCTTCTGGAGGAATAAGGAGTGGCTATTTGAAATAAGGAGTGGCTGTTTGAAAAAGTAACCTGATGCAATCCTGCAACGTTCCCTTCTTCTTCTGCAGCTTCTTGCCCAAACTGTCCAAATCGGGAATCCTCCGCAACGTATCTTCGTTCAAAGCGTGCCTGAGTTCTGTCGAGACCACAAACGATTCGACCATGTCGAGACGTTCGCGGATCCTGCCCGGATCGACCAAAGGTTGCTTCAACCACTGAGTTAGCAAGCGTCGACCGGCCGACGTTCTACACCGATTGAGCACCGACAAAATACTGTCTGGGCCAGCTTGAGCCTGGACATGAACGAAGGTGGGACGGATGGGGGAATGATAAATGCAAGACAGATTAGGCAAGATGGAATTTTGAACATGCTACAGGGTGACTCAAAAGTAACTTACATGACAGGAAACTCTTTTTGACCATTTGCGCGAACTGTCATCGGAGCTGATGTTCGAAATGTCAGCATCTGCACCCTGCACCAGTGCAGTTCAAAAAACCGCAACGAAAGAAATGAGCATGCATTTTCTCTCTGAAAAAAGTCTTAAACTGGGGTTGGGAATAAAAAAAAAACACAAATTTTCCCATCATAGGCTTGAAAGTAGAAATTGTCATGGTGGTTATTAAAAAAAAAATTGTTCATATCTCTCATGGCTAGGTTTCACTCTGGCCATGTGAACTCTAGAAATGAATCAGGTTCCAACTCTGTGACGAAAGCCGCCCAGAGAAATCTCCACCAACTTTTTTTGCCGTTTTTCTCATCTTTTCTCGGTGTCGTAATGGTGGGATATTTCAACTGTATCGCTTTGGTGTTCTCAGCCCCAGCTGCAGATCATCAGCTTGGAAGTTGGTGACTTTCACAACTTCCAAGCTTGAACCAAGAAGAAAATGGAGATAAACGACAAGAAAATTGCTTGTTAACAAAGTAAAGTTGTTCTGGGCGAAGCACTCTCCCTTCCTTTTCCCAGATGATGGAAACTACGTGAGCAGACGACGCTGACACAGGTGGCTCAATCCAGCATGGAAATCACAGAATATCACTCCATACGTAGTCCAAAGAAATTATAGAGCGCACAGATCATTCGAGAGAGAGAAAAATGCATCCCTCCTCAAACTCACATTGGTGGCACCAGCAGCTTCTACACCAGTCGGTGGGAATACATTCAAAGCCCTCAGTGCCTGCGAATCGAGCCTCATGAACTGGGAGAAATCAAACGAAGAGAGATGGAAGCTTCCGAGGGTTTCCTCCTGAGAGAGCAGCTAGAAATGAAGAGAAGAGCATGATAAATAATCAGTAGGATGATGGAAAAGCATGACACATGATGATGCTGGAAATAACTGATTCGAACAAGACTATGGTTCGACACAACACCCGTCCGCAGTGCACCAACAAAATAAGTTAACCCTAGCAATGCCAAGCCTGTGCCAGATGGCACAAACGGGTCATTTTTCCCTGTAAAAATGTGGTTTTGAAAGTTTCAGGCCTGTGCATCCTGAAGTGTGTCACATTTTAGCCCTTTTGACCTGTGATGTACCCTTTGACTAAAAAATCAGAAATTTGCAGAAATTAGGGGGGGGTCGTGCCAGTTGGCACAGGCTTGGTTTTGAGAAGTTGAAAGTTACCAAGCCTGAGCCACTTGGAACAATCGACAAAAATACGGCCGTGGTGATGTCGTGGTTGAGTATGAATGAAAGAAGAAGTTTTCTCTATCCTTTGGTGGTGTCTCTGCGGATCTGTGCAATACCAAACCTGTGCCAGGTGGCACAAAATTGTCAATCTTTGTTAATCTCCCTGTAAAAATGTAGTTATGAAAGTGTCAGACCTGTGCATCCTGGAGTGGGTCTCCAATGAACCATTTTAGCCTGTGATGTTCCATTGTTAAGAAAAAACAGAAAATTGCTGTAATAATTTAGGCCGTGCTAGTTGGCCCAAGTATAGATATGCACGGGGACCTTGGTATTGCTAGGGTTAGCAGCTCCGTACAAGTGGTTGGTGCATAGAGAGTGGTTGGGTCCAGCCTGTCCACAATGTGCAAAGCAAAAACTTCTCAATGGCAAGATGCCGCCTAACACTTGGGTGCATTATCCACTCATTCCTGGCAATGGCTGGACCCTAACAGGCACAAAAAAACGTTCATTTGCTGATGCAATTAATTTAATTGTTAAGTTTTACCTAAAATTCCATGACCATTTGGAAAAAAATGGTGCAAAAACATTTGTGCTGATATTTAAAACTCAAAAAAAAAAAAAAAATCTCAAGAGGAGTCCTTGAGCAGACCAACTACCAACCCCAAGGAACTTGATGAGGGCTGCCAAACAGGCAACGGCATGCGTCTTGTCGACCTCGGGAAGCACCGATGCAGATTTCTCTTGACCCTTCTTAAATTTCAGCAACCGATTCAGATCCTGAATAATATCCTTCGCCAAGAAATCAGTCTTTTTCTTCTCTGTTATCAGGATTCTATTCCTCTGAAGAACCTTAAGAGGAATAAGGATATAACATGAAACGATTGACATAACTCTTGGCGGCAAAGATGCAGGCCATTTGACAGCAAAATTACCATTTTAGCTGGCACTGAACTTCAGGTTTTTAAAATGATTTAATTTTTTTTTGCAGAACTTTTTCAGGACGCCCTGATGTTGACGATTAAGTACTTAAGGCCCAATTCGGTACCCGACGCTTCAGGGTTGTAAAGTCTGCGTCTGATTTAGGCGCAACTACAATGTGAGTAGAAAAACACATTGATCCAACCTTATGGTTTTGAGGGCTGTAGAGGGCATTTTCAATTGGGCGGCAGAGAAGTACTGCCCTTTTACCAAATTACATTGATCAACATCAAATAAAAAGCAATGAATGTTAAGATCATTGACATTTACACTCATGCAACCCTGCAGTTTTGTATAGTGCCAACTGAATTTTCCCCTGACGCTTCTATCATTCCATTCCTGGACTGTATCCGAACGCCTGACACATTTTTGACTAAAGTAGGGACATCACCTAAAGTACCAAAACTTAAATTTCACCTAAAGTGGGGGTATAAACTCCCCAGGGTGGAACATGATGCTCATTGGAGAAGCATTGCTCCGTTGAAACCTAAACATGAAAGGATCCACTGCCTTGAAATATTAAAAATAGCCAATCCGGTTGAAATTCCAGAAAGATGAATATTTTACCATTGCCTCGAAATTTTACTCATGAAAATGATGAAATGAGATGGATAACAATGCGATCAGATAAAAAATGCAGCGTGAGGAAAAAATGAAAAATCTTTGCCGTTCCAAAAATTCTTAAGCTTCCTTCATCAGTGCGCAAATGCACCCAGTATAAATCCCAGAACAATTCGGCCAGCGATAAATGATCTCAGAAGTTGCCTTACAATCATTGTAGATGTATGGCAGTAAACTGTAAAGAAGGTCCATTAAAAAAGCTCACTTGTCGAATGTTCGCAAAATCAGGGCTGGTTTCACCCGCTGGGACAACACACTCCTTTGGATCTAGTTGAACTAGACAGGCTTCAAGGTTGGAGAAGGTGTCATTGTCAACGAACTGCGAAACTCTGAACTGGCGTTGCAAGACATCCACAAAGCAGATGCCGACAGTCTGGAATGGAGGAAAATGTAAACAGACTGATGAAAAGTATTTAGTTCAATAAAATAAACCAGGAACCCCGTACGTGTTTATCTCCAAACAAGCATTTCTCAGTATGAAGTCTTAAAAGGGGTGCATGATGAGTCCCCCCAGTTGGTGGAGACAATTTGCTACCGCAGCAACCTGTGCACTAGAACCGGAACGAAACCTGGTGCTCACAGGTCAAACAAATACTTGCGACTCTGGCTGTCAGTTGACCTCTTCCTGAACTGCTCAGTTATTCAGCGACACGTTAAAAGTTGCTGGGAAAAATTGCTACGACACAGAATTTTTTTGTCAAAATCGCGTGATTTTATTCTTTACAACTATTCAGCCATCTGTAACATTGCAAAAAATATGATCGATGCTAAAGTGTGGATTTAAACATGATGGCAATATCCATTCAGCAAACGTGGAAAACGTCTGATTTTTGAGGTGCACACACAGCCCAACCCTGGTGTCCCATGCATAAGGTTTTTAGGATTTGACAAAGACCTGTTGTGGAACGCGAACCCATGGAAATAAGCATTCCAACAGATGATTATACCAAACCTGTTTCCCCTGAATTATAATCCCTGCTGTTATTCAGTTGAATTGGTCAAAATTTGATGCAAAGCAGCTTCGATGAAAAACTGGTTAAAGGCTGCATGGCCGCACTGACAAACCACAAGCCTCCAAGATAAATTTAATTGGGCTTTAAAGCATAACTAACTTTGCTGGGCTACTCGGTTACTAATTTCACAGCATTAATCCCAGCTAAAAGCTGCATGGCCAAACCAACAACAGACTAGTAGCCTCCTATAAAAAATTTCAGTAGGCTTTACAATGCATGGCTAACTTTGTTGGATTCCTCGGTCACGAATTTCACAGCCATAATCCCAGTCGAAACATCCACTTCAAACCTGTCAGCTCCGAACAGAATGTCTTCGAACTGATCGACATTTCCGGGTGATCCCTTGAAAAAAAGTGCAATTGAGAAACATCATTTTTCTATTGCAGGAAAACCAGCCGAAACTCTTTATTTCCATTCCAATGATTCTAGTTCAGCAAGAGAAAATTGTTGGACCAGTGTAAGTTTCAGACCTGTGCCTGTCAGAATGGTTGCACTAGAGTTTGAAGCTCATGAATCTCACAATTCAAGGCAAACCCGAGAAAATCGGAAAACTAAGTTGAAGGTGACTCCGGATTTCGTAAACACGGTGCAATTTCACACACATTTCAAAGTGTCTAAACAACAAAAACGAGCTCCTCAACACCATCCATGAGTAATTCGGGAAATAAAAATGATGAAAAGACTTGAAGATGTAAGGACATGTCAAAACAAGAAAACTAACATTTTCATTTGAAAATGTAAACGCCTTTCCGGAAAATCAGCATTTTTCACTTTGATTTTTCCAGAGTAAGCGACATACTAAGTGAACTCCTGTGGTCGATTTGAGCAAAACCCTGCACACTGTCCACTAACTTCGTATTCAACCTTCCAATCTTTGTTGGTCCGTGGATTTTGACTTTTGAACACTTCGATTCGATAGTGCTGAACGAGAAGCAATTCTCTGACAAATGCATCAAAATTGCCCTTATTCAAAACGACATATTCCAATTTGTCAGCACCTGGAATAGAACAGAAGTAGTCCAAAGAGATCAAAAGCAAGATGAAAAACAGCATTAACTTGGATACGCCTAGCCCAATAGGTCCAAGACTGTAATCTGACAAGTTGATACACAATTTAATTTACACTTCTCACAGATTCCCTGACTGTTCCAGATTGGCAAAATTCCCTGACAATTCCAGGTTTTCTAGGTCTGCAGACATTCTGGATATTCCAGCCCATGTTATTGTACGGTGTTGGATAGACCGCTTGATTTGCGTTCTGGTAATGTGAATTGGGGCATGGTGACTAAAAATGATGTGACTGAGTTTACCAATCTCCCACTTATTGGGATAAAACCCATCCTTGTATTGTGAATGAAGATTCTGGGGGATCGACCCCGAGCCACGAGAAAAAACGGCATTGTCCCCAATATCACAGGAAAAACCCCCTTGTACATACCACCCTGTACACATGCAATTTGTTCACATCAATTCACCACACTTTTACTAAGATCTTGCCCACTTCAAATAAATCGTCACTGACTTGATGGAAATACGAGTATTGATTCATGATCTCTGATCTCAGCAAAAATTGACACGGAAAGAAAGCCTACATTTGGAAAATGTTCAGAGCAGCGTGAAAGAGCTTTTGATGCTGTCATGCTCAAATCCTCTGGACCCAGCCCTATATCAAACACACGAAAAATAAGCATTTTGAAGAACGGGGTCCTTAAAATCACAAAGTTAGAGTATCGAATCTCAATTTTTTAAAACTGTTATGAGTGTTTTTGATCATTGAGAAAACCAGACAAAACACGACTCAGAATTCGATAAAAAAATGAAAGGATCCCAGATATCTGGCCGTTGGTGCATCTGCTCAGTGGACAACTGTGGACTTTTCTGCGGAAATCCTAATTTTTATTTTGAATGCAGCAAATGCAGAGGTGCCACAAGAGAAGACATGTTCCGATTATGTGCAGAAGCCGGGAACGAGTGTGAACACCAAATGTCAAAACTACCAATTGCTGCCTGCAAATCAGCCCTTTTTCCATTGCACAACTTATCACCACTGCACTACCAGCCTGTTGTGTTGCGTCTGGGTGGGCGAGAGAGGCTTCTGCTTTCCTCTGGTGGTCATGACAATTTGCAACGAGAGCCCCCCTTCAATGCACATTTCAAATTGGCAACCGTGGTGATTCGTGGCTGCGATAACCATCTGCACCAGCTGATTCACACTAGCTCCCACTGATGATGAAACGAAGCACATGGTGTGTCCCTGATCAGATTTTTTGTGCTAAAAATTTACGAATTGGTATCGATCGATTTACCTTTGGACAGGAACTTGATCACTGCAGCGTTCTTGAAAAATACTTTTGCGACATACTGAGCATCATCTCCGTGCACAGTGTAATAATCAACACGGTCAAACACTTGAATAGTCGTCGGAGGTTTCTGAAAGGTAAATTGGAGTAAAGCATTGGCATTATCACTTTCACCATTCAAATTGGAGAAAAGCCACATCACCATTCATGTGAAAAGAGCCATTTCGAGATATTTGCAAAAACTCTGTAGACGTTAAAATTTTCCTCTCCGAGCGAGATCAAAAATCCAAACTTTTAAAGCTTCGTTGCAGTCGAATGAAAGCATTCAAACAAAAAGAAAGAAAAAGTTTCGAAGACACTTTTGAATGGAATATCAAGTGTCTCAGTCATGAAATTATTCACCCGACGCTTATTGACCTGCAAATTCCTCACGGACAACAGGGTGCATTCGAAAGGTGAGTAGGAAATTTTGGAAATGTTCTTCACGTCAATTCCAACAAAAATGAAAAATCGATTTTTCTTTTCTTTTTGAAACCCACTCTTTCGGGGCTTAAGTCCACCAAAAGTTCCCCTTTGTTGCCATGGCAAGTGGAGATTTTTGGGGGATGACATAATAAGCGGGATTTTGACAAAACACTTCTCTATCATTTTTGCTTGGTTCAACCACTTTTGAACCATGTCTGCAAATTTCATTATTTATTTCTAAACATTTTTATTTCCGAGCCCTCAAACGGTCCAAAATGGACCCCATGTTATTCGGGGGACCTAAAATAAAAATTTTCCGAAAGGAATGAAATTCGCAGGCAGACATCCTTTGACTGAAACAAAGGAAAATAAAAGGTGTTTTGTCAATATCCCGCTCCCTCTGGCATTTTCCACAAAAAATTCAGATTTCCATAGCAATAAAGAGGAACTTTTGTGGCAAAAACCTCAGGAGGGAGTGGGCTTCAAAAAAAAAGTTTTCATTTTTTGTTGCCATTGGCATGAAGGACAATTTCTCCTATTTTCCACACACCTTTCGAATTCACCCTGCACTGCAAAAGAAATTATTATCATAAAATGGTTCCCAGATTCCATGCAACCAGAAACTTTTTCAAAATTTTCACAAACATATTTCTTGTTGTGAAACAGTTTAATCAGATTAAAATTTTTCAGAAAAGTAATCATATTAAAATAATAAAAATGAGTAATAATCAGACTTTTTCTGCCCTTCATTGGCATCTGCTTTTTTGGCTTTCTCTGTCAAAAAAGATGGTAACAAGCTACAGTTAGTGCTCAGGGTTTACAGAAGGGCAACACCTCGGCAAATAAAAGCACTTACGACAGAGATCATGAGAGGAGTTACGCTTTCTCTGAGTTGCAAGGTAAATTTTCAAAATTTAAAGAAATGAGAAAAAATTCAACCGGCGAAGTAGAGCTACCTTGGTGATGATCTCCCCACCATTATGCCCCAAGCTACTTCCTTGTAAGTTGCAAAATCACTGTTGCGAACACCAGAATCGGCACGCTTCCAACGTGCCGATTTTGTATTTTGTGATAAATCCATCGCGTTAAATCACAGCTCGACACATGAAAGTGGAAGATAGCAGGAGCCTGCTGCACAGTACTTAGTTTGGAGTTCTCCAGTCACCAACATGTCACCTGTGTGGAAAGCAGCTCCAGGGAGAATGGCCCGAAAGATTTCCACAAATTGAACCATTACACATAAACAATATGGACAATAAAATTTAAAATACCTCTGGAAGTGATCGGAAAAATGAAATGAACTCTTTGCTCTGTGAATTATCTGAAAGAAAAGCAAGCATGAAATACGAGTAATCATGAAAATAAATTGTTCTGAAACTCTCAGAAAGTGTTGCACTCGCATGTTGACGGGTTACTTCTGATGTTGAAAATCGCTTCTGGTGCTGAAAATAATTTCTGGTGTTGAAACGAATTTCTGGTGATGAAAATTACTTCTGGTGTTGAAACTTTTTTTGGTGTTGAAAATTATTTCTGGTGTTGAAACTTGTTTCAGTTGATGTACCAAAATTTATTTTGGTGTTGAAACTTATTTCTGGTGGTGAAATTTATTTCTGGTCTTGAAGATTATTTCAAGTGTTGAAACTTATTTCTGGTGTTGAAATTTGTTTGTGGTGTAAATTGTTTCGGGTGTGGTGAAAATTCTTTGACCGCAATTTTACAAAGATAAGAAAAACTATCATTAGAGATCCACCAAAATCGTTTTCAACATCGCCAGCAGGACGGAATACGGATGTTCCAACTAAACCAGAGAACATCAGTCCTGCAAAAGGTGTCAACACAATAAGTTTACGATCATGATTCTTGCACGTCCTTAATTAACATTTAATTTTAATTTCGTTTGCAAAATTGTGGCTCCGGACAAACCCCACTGACAAAGAAAAAATCGTGGCTAAAATCTTCTTTTCAAGATCCAGAGTTGTACCACACACTGATAAAAGGCTTATGGTTGCCAAAATTGTCTTCCTCCCAGATTAGATTCTATGACCCGAAGCTCTAACCACTGATCAAACAAGGCCAATTTAAGATTACACCAATCACCATCATGAAGCTTGTAAATATCGGTACTATTCCTCCACTTCGTACGCAACTTAAAAACTTGATGCCCAATTCGTCAAAGAAATTTCCAAAGTTTGAAACGAAGAAAGAAATTCGTGAGACCAAACTGTGTGCTTCAAACGTCATCCTTTGGTTGTCACGAACCGACCAAAGCTAGGAATTTCCATCATCGTAGTGGGTTGCACAAAGTGCTCAAACAAAGCTAAAAGTGTCAGCTGACAAAACAAAGCTAAAAGTGTTAGCTGACAATAACTAACCCAAATCCAGCTGACGAACAGACTCAACAGCCATCTTTCTGGTAACTTGAAAGCCACAGGCCCTGGGTGGCCAGCTGGTGCCCTGAAGGGCTTCTGGACGATTCAGTCAAAAGATAAGTTTTCAAAAAGAGTTCAGAGCAGATTGGATAAAGTATCTGAAGATTCAAAATAAGATTTTCATGTCAATAAGATTTTGATGTTCCCAAAGGCACCTACTTCCCTGCCATCTGTCATGAACAAGAAAACTTACGACTGACAATTTGGGACACTTTGGAATTGCTGGAACCTGTTATCTTTTATGGCACAGAAAGACACTTGACAAAGAAGTGCAAAATTGTTGCTCAGTTTTAAACTGTAGCTGTTTTGTTTTTCATCTCCTCTGATTCACTCACACATTTCAGTTATTAGTCCCTCACTTTTTTCATATCATCAGCCATTTGTATTTTTCATACCATCAGTCATTCGTGTAATTCATGTCAGCAGCCATTCATGCTTTTCAAGTCATCAGTCATTCATGCTTTTGCTGTCATCAGCCATTTGTGCTTTTCATGTCATCAGCCATTCCCATTTTTCATGTCATCAGCCAATCTTTATCAGTGGTTAACAGATGACTCGCGTGGCATCATGTTTCTCTTTTTCACTCATCAAGAGTTCGTCAGTGAACAAAAAGCTACCAATGTTTTTGACACACAGTCTGTGCTTCCTGTACCTTTTGCAAGTCACCAACCATGTGTCAGACGTTCTCAAGTTCCAACGATTTTGTGATTTATGTTTTTTGATGTTTTCATGCAAGAAGCCCTCCTTTCAGCACTTTTACAAGTCACCGTGCATAAAGAGTTCTCAAGTTCCAAACAAAGATTTTTGTGGTTCCGACCTGGGTGTGTTTGCCACGAGAATCAACATCTTAACTCCCCTCGGTTACCGTCACAGGAGAGGGGTTCTGCCATTCAAACGTCCATTCATTCAAATGTACACCTTGATGATATCTCTTTTTCTATGGTATTAGCATGATTGGCACACTCAATGAATGTGATGCTGCATACGACCGCAACCATGGATCTTTTGCCACCATGACTTCACGGTTCACCAAAATTATTTCCATTCCATTGCCAATGGTTTTCAGAGAGATACTTCAAAATGGTCAGCTGGAGGTTTTCAAAATGCTCAAACCCAAACTTTCCTCGGCTATCTTGTTCTGGAGTGCGACTTGGTTTTGTCACAGCCGTGGTAAAAGAAAATGAACAATTTTGTCAAAAAGAAAAATATCGTGAAAGCCAAGTGCCCAAGAAAATATACGAAAGCCAAGAAAATGTTGTGTCAGGATCAAACCATTCGGGAAATGTCTACGTCCATGACACCTAAAGACACACTGAAGTGAATTTTGGTCAAACATCACATCACTGATGCTTGAAAAATCTGCACCTCAATGTCTCAAGATTTTCAGGTTAAACTTCATAGTTCAACAGACCAGCTTAAATTTGGAGTGTCGAATTATTCAGAAATTTCCGGTAGGCAGTTTCCGGTAGGATGCAATTTCCGGTAGGCAAAAAAATGTTCCGATAGGCAGACAACAAGCAGTAGGTTGATAACAAGCGACAGGTGGACAGCAGCAGCAGGTTGTCAAGAAACAGTCAGAGTGTGTGTACGTTTAGCTCCTGTTGCCGTGCCCACATTGATGTTGACCAACAGTCCAAAGGAGCTTTTCCTTTTCCAAGCATCATTACAAAGGTGGTTCAAAAAGTTTTACCCGCGACACAGCTCCAGGGCTGACCTTTGACACTTGTACAGCCACAGAAACAACAATGATTCCCATGATTCAATGTAGGTACTTGCATTAGAGAGTCATTATTGCTTTGGTGACTGTACTCTAGTTGCTGCATCCTTTTGAACGATGTCATTTTTTGGATGTTTAAGTTCAGTTTCTGACATAGGAGTTACGACCATTGAAGAGGTCATTCAAGTTAGGAACAATGGCCCCTCTCGAAGCACGACAGTGCATTGGCACACATCGGTTTTCTGGAAATCAATGGGCAGCTGCGCTCAGGAATTTTGGAATTGAGCAGAACCGCTCTTTAACATCAGCACAAAACTTATGTGCGCACACGCACTGTCATGGTTCAATTGGGCATTGTTCTTAGTCGCAAATTCTAGATACAAACCTAAACTCAGGCTGCAGCAACTAAAGAGAAACACCAAATTTCAGAACTCTAGCCACAATGGAACTGTTGTCGTGGTGGTTTATCAACCACCCTCACACATTGGTCATGCTTGTGTTTTTCAAACAGGAAAATGTTTCAATGAATGGGCATATAAACTGATTAATTGACTTAATACCACTCCCACTGACAGAATTTTTTCAAGACCCTTTCCTTCCCACATCAGCAGAACGTTGCCCGTGTTCAGAGATCATCATAGGAACACCCTGTTCTTCGACCATGATGGTCTGGGATCACGAGCAAGACTCGTGCTATGGAGAGGAAACCTTTGAACACACCCACAAAGACAACCGTCAACATTTCTGTCGTTCCTTCCGAGGTCACTGCACAACTATATTTTGGATGTTCTGATGTCATTTCTCGAAAAGAGAATATTGAGGCAAAACATTGGTCGAAATCTGAGCAAAATTGCATCCCAAAAGGTGAGCTCTTCCCATTTTCTTTCACGTTGTCATTGTTCATGCTGTGCTGGAGAGATCCCCGTCGCTGCCTTGCATCATTTAAAAACATTTCGACACCCTGTATTGGGTCACATGGATCTTTTTCTTCACGCAAAGGAAACCAGGCACATAGCCTCAAATCTATCCAAGTTATGTGCCTTGTTCTCAGATGGTGCTCACCAGAAGAAGCATCAGGTCCTGGGCACCCTCAAAGAGGCTAACTTCAGGAGAGATTAACCATGTTCAGGCACCGAGAATTGCATGCCACTATCGCAGCAATCGTTTTGTTGTTAGGATAGAAAAGCATCACCCCCTGAGATCTTGAAATGATCTTGTTCACACTACAATCAACTGGTGCTGTGCATAACGTAGGCCAGCAGAACACTTTCAAACGAAGCTCTCTCATTTATTTTTTCACCCGTTGCACTGACACAGTTTTCATTAATTTTATTCAACATCAGTGCTTCCTTATTATAAGTCCATAGAATTAGAAATTAGATTTTTTGGAAGTTTTCTTTACCCTCCCGGACTGCTATTTGGCACTAAAGCAGACTGCAGAATGAAGCAAACTGACTGCCGCTACAACCTGCAATGAAGATATGAAATGAAAGCTTTCTGGGTCTATCCATGACGGACCTATGATCTTTCATCCGTCATGAGGGATGCCCTCAAAATTCAAAAGTACGAATTATCGAGGAAACCTCTAGGTAATACATTTTGGCATTTGTACAAGGTGTGATCTACCCGTTTCTTCTTTCGAAAATTCTGACCAAGCTAACCCAACCTGACCTAATCTTCCCACCCAAGCTCAACCTACACCTGGTGTCCACCTACTGATATAGTAGTAAATCACACCTTATACGATTGCCTGGATTTTTACACTGAATTCTAATCGTGTTTTTTAAAAATAATATTGATACTGACTGTGTGCCCATAGCCCCATATTGCAAAAACTGCTGCATACGACAACAGAAAAATGGTAACACCCTGGACTATGCAAACAAATGCGAGGCAAACTCCAACAATTGCCCAAAATGTCCCGGCAAGCAACTGATGGCCCCACATACGGATGTCCATTTCTGGGCACCATGACCTCAACATCCATCATCCTCAGTCATCTGGAGGTTGATGCACCTCCTTCAACAGAGCTGAACGCAATTGTTGTGCAAGGAATGATCCATCAAAAGGCAGATGACCCAGGTTATTAAAAACGCAGGTTATTAAAAATGTGTCATAACAGTATTTGGGGAGGACTTCGGGCAATGAAACCCACAATAAATGCATGAGATTGATCCAATGACCTATCTGACATCTGAAATCCAAGGGTCGCATTTCAGAAATCGCTCAAAGGGTCACAAGCGAAACTTCAATTTTTTTTCCATTTACGAGAACAACGGAAAAAATTGAATGTAGTCATTTTTGTCAAATTGGGAACCTCAGTCAAATTGGGAACCTTCTCAATGTTTAAAGTTGTTGAAAATCCTCCCAGGATAACACATGACAGCAATACCACAACTGAGGCAAATTTCCTATAAAATTTGATCTCACGACTAAAGGGCGGAAAGAACCCTCAAAGTAGGACATCGTGACACTGAAATGTTGCGGCGTTTTTGATCAAAATTTGTGGACCAAAGTCAAAAAATTAATTCTGGGGGGAAATTGCGTCTTGCCATTGCTGTCATCCACCAGACCTGACATCTGAAGTCAATCTCACAAGGATAAATAAATCAACTTGATAAATCAATCACTGAAAAAAAGGTATCCTTGCCACGATGTTACTCCCTCACCCCAACAAAATTAAGAAACACATTATGCCAGGCCCAAAGTGAAATTATTTTTATTTTCATATCTAAAGGAATTACTGAGTGGCACAAAGCATAAATTCAAACGATCTATCATCAATCTATCATTTCGTCCGAATGAATTTTTACACACAAGCTTCACCACAACCCTCACCAAATATACCAATTTGCCACTCGTTAAGCAAAAAAAAGTTATCATCCATCTCGCTCTTGGCAAATACTCACCGAAAATGGTACATTTGACAAGATAAAGAAAGGATCGTTTTACAGAAAGAAAGAAGATTCAACGACACATCCCAAAATCAAGCAAATCAAACATTAGCAATCAATTAAGTTGGCATTGGCGAAAGCATGCCATACGGATAATGTTTCATCGAGATTTTTTTACTTTCGAGAATAATAATGCCACTTCAGTTATCAATTATCATAGCTTCAAATCAAAGTTGAAAATAATCATTGAAGACAAACTTTTAAAGGGCGCAAGGTGCGAATATGGAGTATTCACTGCAATCTTTATTTTCCAAAAAAGCATGTGAAATACACAGAATTCCATTCCATCATGACATGGGAGCTTCTTGTCCATAAAGGGGTAGAAAAAATGTTTTTTGAAAAAAATGTGAAGAAAGGTATTTCTCATTTTCTTTTATGTGCATCTTCCTGTAGCCCGAACTCTGCCATTTCTGACACTCTATTCATATTTTCTCTAAGTTAAATACTTTTCAACATACAGCCAATTATCAACAGGATGACAGCAGTTTCTCAGACTTAGCAGGAAGAATCAGCACCTCCAATCCGAGGAACACAAACCAGTAAGTAACGCCTCGGATCGCCTCTGAAGTTTAGCCGTTGGGTCGGGGAGCACCAGTTCGAGGTTCCAACTGGCAGAGGGTAGGGGGTTTGGGGGACAGAGTCAGGGCTTTCTTGGAGGAAAGGATCCCCATAATGGTGCCAGGTCGGGTTTCATGATTTTTTCAACATGCATCCTCTAATTTCAGGATTTTTCAAGATCTCAAGGTTCATCCATGGAAATCGAGGCTTTTCCAGATGCTGTCGCAGGGCAGAATCTAGTTCAGGGCAGAATCTAGTTCGTAGGTATCGCTCCCTTTGAAAAACCAATGCACATAGCTGTCGGAGGGGCAGAATGTATGCAGGTCAGAAGTGTCACCTCTTAATCCATTAGTAATTTAAGGATGTTGTCGTCTCATGAAGTTGTCGCAGGGGATAGTCTTGGTCATAAGTATTGCTCCCTTTTTTCCTGGGGTGCTAGGTTGTTCTTGGGGGGGTTGCTTAGCCCCGCAAGGCTCCTTTGGCTGAGGGCCTGGGCGCGGAGGGACTTTCCATGCTCTTTTGGGCCATGCTACATCTGGCAGGGATACCAAAAGGTCCAAAAAATTGTTCCTGCTCGAAAAACTCTGACCAGTCGAAAATGGGGCAGCACTTTGACAGAGAAGCAGCACATTCGAAGAGGGAATTGAAAATGCCTGTGGTGTCAAAAATGACTCGTGGTTCTATGTTGCACACGTGTTTAGGTATTGGGCGAGGGAAAATTAACTCCAGCCCTCCAATAACACATGTTATGTTATCTGTGCAGTGGAGTGATATCTGAACAGCAATCAATGCAAATATCTTAACAAAAGAATCGAAAATTAATGACAATGAAAGCAGTCCTTTACATGATGGGTCAAAAGTTTCAACATTAACCACGATGAGACACCAATCGTGTTCAATTCGGCTTTCTTTTTCGCTTTTGCCAAACTGGGGAGACTGGACCAGTGATGGAATGGCTACAGCATGAGGGAATTGGTGCACGTCCCCGCATTGCCCCTGACCTCCTCAATCCACCAGAAATCGAAAAGGAAAACCAAAATGAGCTACTACACTGTGCAACCCTTTTGACCTTTGACCTACCGTGCTCAGAACACAAGCACACCATCTGTGAGTGAAATCCAAATGAAAAAAGGAGTCTATGAAAACGACACCTATTTATCCCTTGCCCCAAAAAAAAAGAAAACGAGAATTAATAGGGTACATTTCTGCGGAACGGTACAAGTATCAGGAACTATGAAACACAGAAAAATGCGTACCATAAGATAAAGAATTTAGTAGTTTTATTTGTTCACAACAACAACAAAGCAAGCAGAAAATCATACAAATCAGATATGTAAGCAGAAAACTGAACAAAATCAAGTTGGTTTGGTTTAAAGTTTGAACAGCTTGGTGGTTGGTGTAGGCGATACCACTTCAAAATTTCAATTGTTATTTTTCATTTTTTCCCTTGATTTTTCATAAATTTTAGACCTTTTAGACAAATATCTGTCCATCTAAAATGGTCTTAAAGTGCAAAAGAAAAGAAAAATAAACTTTTTTGAAGTGGGAGTTTGCAAAAGGAAAATATGTGCACCTGGGTGGAAATATGAAAAAGTGCAAACTTGGTTCAAATGAAGCGGATAATTTCAAATGGGGTAAAAAACTTTGCAAAAAAATTTTGCAAAACACTAATTGCATAAATGTGTTTTAACAAAAAACACTTGTTTGATATTATTTTGTCAAACACCTGCGTAAAAAAACAAAAATAACATGTTACCCGTGTTTGATTGTTATTTTGTCAAACACCAAACACATTTCTGAGAAAAATTACATCCACAAAGTAAAATTCCGGAGGAAATAACCTCCCAAAACAGTAAATGAAGTTAAAAACATCCCAAAACAGAAAAAGGAGCAAGCTAAAAACCTCCCATACAATAAATGAAGTTAAAATCATTAAGAATTTCAGACAGATATAGAAGTTAAAATAAAATAATTTTGGGCTATAACAATTTGTCGGAACAAGTTTTTAAAGTGGGTTAGAAGGGGAAAATGCTGAGAAATCCAAACTTTCGCCCATTTTGTGACCAAACGAAGTGGATGATTTAAACAAACTACCGACACTCATGAGCTTCGAACTGAAAAAGCACGCTTTATCTGCTATGAACGTTTGCAGCTAGTTCAGAAAAATTGGCAAGGTTAAGCCACACTGGGATCGATAAAGCACACAGGGGGAAAATAGGTATTTTCCCAGTGAGATTGGAGGTAGGGAAAAAGAGTCTTTTCAATAGAAATCAAACTGGGATTTGTACTTTTGGGCAAAAAAAAGTCTTTGGTATCGTAAATGCTGCTCAAACTTTAAAAATAATTTTTAGGAAGCAAAAAATAGAACATTTTAATTAAAATAACGACGCTAGGCTTGCATACATACCCCGTGACCAATGTTACAAGCAGAAAATTGAAAAAATGTTGTGGTCACTCGTGAATCGCAATTGGTGAACTGAAGACAATCCAAAGTAGCAAAGTAAAACATTCTTATCAATCAAGGTACAATATTCGATCGCCAGCGCAGACTACAGATTCGTTCTGCAGCACAAATACAATGTGATGGGAAACCAAAGAATAAGCAAGCCAACAAATTAGTTTCACAACACCGTGAAAATCATGCCACCCTGTACAACTGGCATTTCCATTTTACTTTCTGGTAATTTGGCCACAGAGGTGGTATTATCTGCCGAAAGTTTTTGGGTAACATTACCACCAACAAGTGTAAGTTCAGAATTGAAATTTGATAAATACTGCCCAAAGGTGGACAGATCCGTGTATCCGCGGATGAAACATCACCGAATGGCAAAAGAAAAAGCAATCTTAATTCCCACCAAACAAAGCAAAAAAAAATTACGAAAAGCCATCTACAACTGTCGATAAATAAGCAAAAAACGAGCATGCCTCAAAATTTGAATTCAGAAAATGCGAATTGATTCAGAAATGCTGGAGTTGAAAGCTTCCACAGTGTGGGGTTTCATTGGCTTGCCCCCTGTATTCAAGTAAATGCCATTCATGGCTTGCCCTCTGGATTCAAATCGCTCTTCATGACTGCACAAAAACAAAACCAACAGGCCTCAAGGACAACAAAATTGCCAGCTGCTTTTCCAGTCCCGAGTTCCGAATGTATTCAAAATTCATTCGCTGTGTTGCTGCGCCCGATGGTTCTGTCATTTCAACGTTGAACCCAATTTCCTGTTCATGCTGTCTGCAACAAGAGCCATACCCATTGATCTATACACATACATCCATGGCCACGCCATGCTTGCCCCCTTCCACGTCCTTTGGAAACATCAAAAACTCATTCTCGTTCGGATCGAATTGAAATGAAAATGCATGTCGGCTGGCCCGGTCTGGCCAAGTTTTGCTTCTTTGGAGTGGACTGGGATGGGAGGAGGATGGGCGGGTTTGAGGGGGCTTCCCCGCAGCCGAATTCTGTGTGACACGCTTCAGCATAAACAAAAGAAAACACCTCAAACAAGCAGTTCTGTAAAGACCAAATCGCTCCATCTTCTTTTCCCTTTTTCCCCCATTTCTCATTCAGCGTTGTCGCAAGTGCTGCTGCAGGCAAACGAATCGTTTCCAAACAATGCGGTTTTCAATTATGGGTATCAGAACCCTCTCCCCAGCATTCCCGACTATGTGTACCTCACTCACCTGCCAGGGAGGAATTCCAGATCAAAATGAAAATCACACATTTTACAGAAAACGAAAAACGGATTTTTTCACCTTCGCGTCTTGGCGGGAAAAAGTGGCGGCGGACCATCGCCAACGATTGGGTCGAAAACGTCCCGGATTTTTGCGCGGGAAATTTGAAAATTGCGGAACAAGAAACGAAGGGAATTTTTGAATCTACTGCAACAGCGGGACGATTTCGTCCCAATCGTTACCCTGGATAAAATCCTTTCCACCCTTCCTCGAATCAAGAAGGTTAAAACAAATTGATCTTTCAGCAGGAAATAGAAATATTGAGTTTCAGTGCAAGCCAAAAGTCCAAAACATCATGGTCCGGAATATACAGGGTGTCCCGAAAACATTTCGCCAAAATTCGTGGAGATGTTCCTGATGGCAAAACAAATTGAAATTAATCAGTTAAAAATTTTGCTCCGGGCCCCCATTTCCATGTAATAATCCCCCAAAATCCCCAAAATGAACCTTTTTGGGGTATTCATGGGGGAGGTTTTACTCTACATATCGAGTAAAACATAAAATATTCAGTGACAAAATAACCTATGAGCCCCCATTTTCACGCAGTGCTCCCCCAAGCGGGGGCCATGCTGATCTTATGAGAGCAGTCGATTTCTCTGATTTTGGCCATTTTCCAATTCCTGGCCTTGTTCAAAAAAGCCCAATTTGTGTTAGTCTTGTTTTAAGCGAGATATTAAAAGAGTGGGTCGCTGTACAAAACCCATTTTTCGAGGAGAGATATATAAAAGTACGTGGAACAAAAAATGTTCCGTGAGAAAAGTTGCTCAGACTCCCCATTTCCACGCAATAGCCACCCAAAAACCGGTAAAAATAGTCACTTTTTCACTGTAACCATGGTAACCGTAGGGGTTGCTATGGTTACCATGAAAAAGTGACTATTTTTACCGGTTTTTGGGTGGCTATTGCGTGGAAACGGGGAGTCTAAGCAAATTTTCTCACGGAACATTTTTTGTTCCACGTACTTTTATGTATCTCTCCTCGAAAAATGGGTTTTGTGTGGCGACCCACTCTTTTAATATCTCGCTTAAAACAAGACTAACACAAATTGGGCTTTTTTGGATTTTTGGGGGGGTGCACTGCGTGAAAATGGGGGCTCGTAGGTTATTTTGTCACTGAATATTTTATGTTTTACTCGATACGTAGAACATGATCTGAAAATTTGACAGCTCTACAATGAAATCTTACCTCCCCCATGAATACCCCAAAAAGGTCCATTTTGGAGGACTTTGGGGGGTTATGACATGGAAATGGGGACCCGGAGCAAAATTTTTAACTGATTAATTTCAATTTGTTTTGCCATCAGGAACATCTCCACGAATTTTGGCGAAATGTTTTCGGGACACCCTGTATATTCATGATAGAAAAAAACACAACTAAAAGTTTCGTGATAAGTAAGCTAAAAGCTTCCATAAATTTTGTATCAGGGTTAAACAATGAATGCTGGCAAAACGAATTCCGCAATCGCTGGCACGCTCTAACTTCACGACATGAATGTTCGTACGGAACCACGGATCGGCTGGCGGCACAATGGACAATTCTCAAGGGCCGGCGCACACTGGATACATGTAACGAGATGGCCGCAAGGAAGGAAAACAACACAAATCTCTTCATCCATGCACACTTTGCAGAGACGTGCTTCCTTCAGGCGGCGGTTTTCTTCTTCCAGCGCTGAATCTGTTGGGATCGGGGAAAGAGTGGAAATGACGTTAACACGTAGCAACGATCTTACCAATGATGCGAGAGGAGTCTTCCACTAATGAGGCTAAAGAAGTCTACCGAAAATAGAGAAATCTACCAATGTTAGAGGAGTCGTTTTAGGCTAAAATACACTCATACCACATTTTTTGAAGAAAAATAATTTATTTCAGGGTCCCCTTTAATGTCAAAACAATCACGCCGAACTTCTTAAATAAAATATCAGGTATTTTCTGATCAAGGGACTTTCACTGCACTTTTTCAAGGTCGGAACACTGGCAATGGACAGAGACGGATCCAGTGGTTTTTGCGCTCCGAAAATTAATTAATTTTTGCAAACAAATTTTTATTCCGAAATATTTACCAGAAGTGAAAAATCCTCAAAAACCTGTGCTTTGAGGCAGGTGCTGGATGGTCAGTTTTTGCAGTGCAAGAATACCCAAAGTAGACCACAGTTTTAAGGTCATTGCAGACATCTCTAGACTCTGTTGACAGTCGACAACAGTTCCAGGGTTCGCAGCAATTTTGGGAAATCAATTTCAGTTTTTTTAGTGACGGAAAGCGGTGCCCATGACTAGAGCACTCTGAAAATGGTGAAAAGGAATTGTGACCGCCAAAACGAAATCAGCCATTTCAACCATCTTTTGTGATTTCTTTATCATTTCAGTCAATTGAAAGGCAATTCTGGCAATTGCGAATGGGCGATTTTCCACGAAATGTGAAAATTTCCACGAAATTCATTGATTTCCACGGAATATCTCCTTTTTTCATGATATACATGCAAAAACGTTGTGTTTTTCCTTTTTTAATTAAGTGACAAGCATAGTGCACAAAAACATTTGAAAAATAAAGCTTTATTTTGCTCTTTTCCCAATCTCTTCTTCAGTTTATTTTCATCATTTTTCCAATGTATTGTTCCTGAAAAATTCAAATCACATTGTAAAAATGACTGAAAATGCGTTTCTGACAGGTTCTAGCCTTTTTATTTCCACCGCCAAATTCTGAAATTTTTAGACTTTTGAGCGAAATTTTCCAAAAATTATCACCATTTTCAGCGTGCTCTACCCATGACCACAGACCTCTAAAGTGGGGCATCGGTGGCAGCACCAGCAGTATTTCAAGGGACTTCTGGGGGTGCCACCCCAGAGACCCAGATAGGCCAAATCCATTAAATTAGAACTGGTTCTACAAATGCTGGTGGATGGCAGTTTTCACAAAAAAAAAGTCATGGTTTTTTAGGTTTCTAGGTTTGCCTGGTAACCCTGCATGTGTCGTTTGCAGAAACAGACTACACCCAGCTAGCAAAAAATGCAAATAAAGTTCAATCGAAACAGGAAAAAGAGGCCCATGTGCTGCAGTAACATACCAAGTCCCAGAGATTCGAGGTCCTTGTTCACCTCCTCATCGAATTTTGTTGCCAGTCTGAAATAAGGAATAATGTAAAAAACAATCAGCCATCACCAGATCTTCACTAAGGCCGGAGAGATCTCTGTTGCTTGTTTCAAAACCACCGGAGATAGTTGAGGATATTATCGATCCCTTCCCCCCGAAAGCGTGGATTTCCGCAACTTTCACCGGTGGTTTTAAAAAAAGCATCGGAGATCTCTCCGGCCTAAAACAGATTTGATGGCCAAGGCAACATGGCTCTGATGACAACACAGAAGTCGGAAAGCTAAAATGGAATGTCACATTTTTTTGAGATCACACACCTTTCCAAGATCAAAAGCATCTCCAAAAACGAAGTCACTTCAGCACACGAGAAAGACGTTGCCCACACCAGCAGATGGAATTTACACCGCAAACAATTACCTACCTGGTTTGTGGCCATTGTGGGATCGGATGTCAAGTTTTGCTGACGAGTGACGACATTTCGACCCCTGGACTGGAGTCCTTCTCAAGTCTGATGATGCGATATGTTCTCTGCCTCTGGTGTTGTGCGACTGGTACAGTCCGAGAAATTTCAGAAAACCAATTACTGCTCACTTGGCGAGTGCATCGGGGTCGGGGATAAAGTTCAAACTTCAAAGCTTTTCCTCCAAACCTTCTGCAATCATTTATGCATCTGCTGCTTTTTTTTCAAACAATGTTCAAAAAGTTGCAGATTTTGTCAGTTTATTTTTGCTCAAAGCCTCCGATATTTTGCAAACATTAAAAAAGGCAATTTTGCACCAGTGCATTGTCCCCTGTTTTTACAGCCTGATCCCAAATAGCCAATTGGTGACACGAGGAAGAATCCTTTTCCAGGTACCCCCTCCAACAAACAGTTTCAGCAAAGTAAAAAACGCCAAGCAACAAGGAAAAGTGTTGACAGAATTAATGTTTGCATACTGCTTTTCCCGTTGAATTGTTGCCTCCGAAACAAAAGATGATCTCAAGGGGAGTGACCACTCGTGAAGGTGTTTCTTTTTTTGTTCCAATGGTGATACGAGCTTTCAAATTTGGCACAATTGTGTCCCATTAGCAGAAAAATATGCCTGCAAAATTTGGTTTTGATAGTGTGCACCGTTCGGCATAAATTCCATCTAAACGGAGTTGAGGAAGAGTCATTTGCGATGAACTTCGACTGAGCTAGAAAAGACAGATCAGTTTTTTTGCGCCAAACAACTCAAACAAGTCATAAAATCAAAACTACCAGAGCAGATTTTTCAATTTTTGACTTGTTTCACCACACAATGAAGGCGGAATGTGTGTTGTGCCGCTTTTCCGTCGAAATTCCTCGCTTTCGAGAACCAAAAGTGCTTGTAGAATGAAAACTAAGGCAGATGTCAAAAATCAGTCCTTTTCTACACAAAATTTTGATAAAGTGACTATTTTTTCACCTGAATCAAGATAGAAATGGCTGAGAAAAGTTCTCCGGAAGACGGATCATCCTAGCGAGATATATCGGATTGAAGATTGTCAAAAAATTTTGCTTTTTCGACTTGCGGAAGAAGGTGCTTGAGAGCGAATGTTCGGTAAAAAGGCCTGTCAAAAAATGATCTGAATTACCTAAGTTCATTTCATAAACTTGCGGAGATTGTCATCTTGAAATTTTTCGGCAAAGCGGTTACGCCAGTGGCTCTCGCAAACCAACAACATGGTGCAAAATGACAAAAGATATCAAACATGTAGAGTGAAAACATAAAGAGCAGAGTCCAATCTATAAAATGGCCAAATTTCCAAAATACGAAAAAATTAAAAATAAACTTGTTTTTTTTTCAAATTCACGAGTGGTCTCTCCCCTTTCAGCAGCAGTGAGTCTTTGCTAAAATCTTTACTACCTAATAATCTCAAATTTTTCACATGTATGCAAAATTCAGTCACCACAGTTCATATCATCCTGGAACACTCACCTGATCTCAATTTTTCCATCCGACCTAACTTTCGCCAACGGAGCTGAGGAGGGCCTCTCCTGACTTTCATCTGCGGACGAGATGCCGCTCTCACAGGAGTGCACCTCGGGCAGGCTCTGATTCTTCTGCGGAGGATTCTCCATCGTCGACAGGCCAGCCTGGTGCCTCCGTCTCCCAAGTCCCGAGGAGCTGGAAGGTGGCAGGTCGTTAAAACTCCAGTCCTGAGCGTGGGCAGCGTGATGACTAGTTTGAGCCGACGCGTACGACTCATCGTGATGCTCATCCTCGCTTGATTCAAAATCCCTCGCCGCAAGTGAGGACGACCGAGGCATCGACGATAGTGAAAAACGGCGGTGGGCATCCATGTTAGAACTGGAAAAAGAGCAAACATCAGAGATTGCACACTTTTGCAAACAAAACGTGCTGACTGCACTAGGAGCACGCTAAAGCGAAACCAGCAGTGCCTGTCTGTACTTTAACAAGACCGAATTTAGAGTGTGTGGACTTCAACTTGTGAAATTCTGAAAGAACTTGGCGACAAATTGGTGCGAAGCATCATGCCAAGCTGATGAAGTCAAGTCAAATCATGTGTCATGTCAAGCTGGTGAAGTCAAGTCAAATCATGTGTCATGTCAAGCTGGTGAAGTAAAGTCAAATCATGTGTCATTGTCAACTGGTGAAGTCAAGCCAAAATCATGTGTCATGTCAAGCTGGTGAAGTCAAGTCAAATCATGTTCATGTCAAGCTGGTGAAGTCAAGTCAAATCATGTCATGTCAAGCTGGTGAAGTCAAGTCAAATCATGTGTCGTGTCAACTGGTGAAGTCAAGTCAAATCAGTGTCGGTCCAAGCTGGTGAAATCAAGTCAAATCATGTGTCATGTCAAGCTGGTGAAATCAAGTCAAATCATGTGTCATGTCAACTGGTGAAGTCAAGTCAAATCATTGTCATGTTCAAGCTGGTGAAGTCAAGTCAAATCATGTGTCGTGTCAAGCGGTGAAGTCAAGTCAAATCATGTGTCGTGTCAAGCTGGTGAAATCAAGTCAAATCATGTGTCATGTCAAGCTGGTGAAATCAAGTCAAATCATGTGTCATGTCAAGCTGGTGAAGTCAAGCCAAATCATGTGTCATGTCAAGCTGGTGAAGTCAAGTCAAATCATGTGTCATGTCAAGCTGGTGAAGTCAAGTCAAATCATGTGTCATGTCAAGCTGGTGAAGTCAAGCCAAATCATGTGTCGTGTCAAGCTGGTGAAGTCAAGTCAAATCATGTGTCGTGTCAAGCTGGTGAAGTCAAATCAAATCATGTGTCGTGTCAAGCTGGTGAAATCAAGTCAAATCATGTGTCATGTCAAGCTGGTGAAGTCAAGTCAAATCATGTGTCATGTCAAGCTGGTGAAGTCAAGCCAAATCATGTGTCATGTCAAGCTGGTGAAGTCAAGTCAAATCATGTGTCATGTCAAGCTGGTGAAGTCAAGTCAAATCATGTGTCGTGTCAAGCTGGTGAAGTCAAGTCAAATCATGTGTCGTGTCAAGCTGGTGAAATCAAGTCAAATCATGTGTCATGTCAAGCTGGTGAAGTCAAAAGTTGCTGCTATTTGGTGTGGTTGGCAACATAGCTGCCATCGTTCAGAAGATTAAACATAGATACTCTTAATTGACGCATTATTTTCCGTTTTTTTTTTTTTTTGAAAACATGTCACGTTTTGAGACATCACATCCTCATCATCAGGTTCAAGTCATGTACAGAGGTGAGAAAATTAATTGTACCACATATGGTGGCTTTTCTCTCTCGAATTTTCGGGAAAATCTCAATCCCATCAAAATCGGCATTGCAGCAATGATTTGACGCATATTTCCGTGCAACAAAATCTGAATTCTTAATTCTGAAATCAACACAACTCTCCCAGTTTTCTTTGAAAGATCGAAAAACCGGCATGTACTTATGGCACGAGTAATTTTCTCGCTACTGTACAGTCAGACAAACAATAACGACTCCCATGATTTAATGTATGTACTTGCATAAAGGGAGTCATAATTGTTTCTGTTACTGTACAATGGCAGCAGATGTCAATCAATAATTGATTTAAGTGTGTTTAACCATAAAAATGATGCATCCACACATAGCCCAGATTCATTCACGGCAACCGTTGCAACATTTCACTCTCACAATGAGAAGCAGAGAAATCGTTTCGAGTTTCGCTCCCACAATGGCAAAGAGCAAAATTGCTTCGAATGCAACCCCGATCACCGCTGACATCGGAATCTAAAAATATTCCTCATGCTCAAAGCCCTCAAGCTGTGAAGCGTGCAACACCAAGTTGCACCTTGTGTCAAAAAAATTCAGCTACCCTGTGAGTCTTTTCTTTCATGTTGTCCGATATTATCTGCCTGACGCATGTGCTGAAATAGTGCACCTGTGCTGCTGCTGCACACCCGTGACACTTTCCTATGCTATTGGAAAGGGGGGTCAATCAAAAAAAGGGGTTCAAGTTGCACATCGTGGTTTTTATATTGCAAAACTCACTGCCAAGATAACTCATTTTGCAATGATCCCGAATAACAGGAAAAGACCGCAGGTCTCTTACACTCCCACCCCCTGGACTTCAGACTTTTTTCCCCTAAAGAGGTGGTGCGCCTGGCCTTCGTCGTTGATAGCCGAGGAGTAATAAACGCTCTGATGCGTGCACTGCATCGAGCCAGATCCAGACCAACCAACTCCTATGCAAACAATAACTCTGACTAAAATCTAATCTAGCTACATGAGGATAACAAGTCCAGTGAAAGTAGTGCCCACTAAAACGAATCACCCCCCAAAATTAGCACAGAAAATGTTCAAAACTGCCTACTGTAATAGCAGTTGAGCAGTTGTGCCACTTACTTCTCCCATTCCATGTTCTCAGCTTCGGCCTGTGCAACTTCGTCCAACTGCAAGTCGAGAACGGCCTCCACAATCGACTCCAAAGTGGCAAAGGGCGTTCCGGTTTCCCTCAGTTTAGTCCGGAGAGCAACTTTTACACGGGAAGCTTCCAGACCCAGATCCAAGGCCTCCTGCAGACAAAGAAAAACAGTCAATGGAATTGAACAAATAACTGCCAAAGGATGAGACACTACAAAGACTTAGGGATGGCAGACCTCTGTGCAGAGCATGCAAAAATGGAGATAAATTCACCTCGATTTGGTTTTCCGGTCAGAGTGCTGCAGGACATTCGGAGACCTGATGAATACTTCCAACTTGACATAGCTCTGACCAGGTTCAAGTCAATTAACTTTTGATCAGTCAGCTCCGAAGATGGGAAGGAGATATTTCGAAACGTAAGCCTCATCCTGATTCAATCTTCATACTTTCTGGAGGGTATCATCAAATTGGTTGAGCGCGAACTTAAAATTTCCGGCATGAATTTCACATTTTTCATTCCTTTTAGAGGTCGAACCGGTACAGGTTCAACCGGGTACAGCAACCGGTACGGGTAAAGCAACCGGTACGGGTACCGGTACACATGTACCGGTTGCAACTTTTAGGGTGTGCAGAAAGCCACATAAATTGTGCCAAAATCAAAACCGAATTGAAAAATGTTGTTTTTTGACCGAGTTATTGCTGCTTGAACTTTGAAGTTTGCCTTTTCATTTTTACCAGAAGCTGAAGACATTTTGGAATGTCAGTTTCATTTTGGGAGCAAGAAATGTGTTCTAGAGACCAAATTTCCCCCCAAGCCCAGCAAAAGCACATCACATGGCACTTCAATAAAAAAAAAACTTCAGAGAACTTTTCATCAATTTTTCACTGGTGCAAAATGAGGGAATACACAGGCGCTGGCTTCCTGTGTGAGACAACAACTGAACTCTTACAATGCAAATGTCCAAATGCATTTTTCCTCAATGCCACCAGACCTGACAAGTTGCTCAGCTGGGAAGGAAGTGGAAATAGCAGGAACCGAGGAGGGGAGAAGAAATTGTAGACGTCCAAATACCACACAAAAGAAAGAACAAAAAATTAAAAAATACATCCAAATGCAAAAACTATTTAAGAGAGAGAAAAAAAAACAAAAGTTGCAGGTAGCCAGAATGGCAGGTGGCCAGGATTTGAAGTCCCTCTATGGAAGGGAGTGTTCAAAAGTGTCAAATGCAATTTATTCTAATTTAACCCTCAGAGATTTCGTGACTTTTGGTATCAGTATAAGCGAGGACCAAACATCCTGTTCGTAATACAAATGCACTTTCCTGACATGTAGCTGCAGGATTGGACTGGTGCTATGCACATATAAACTGGAAACTGACAACCAGAAATTCAACCATTCTTTTAATACAGTTACCATTCACAACAATAACATCTGACGCCATCCATCGA
This sequence comes from Sinentomon sp. SZTP_YWyxl, assembly GCA_030068105.1. NCBI lineage: Eukaryota > Metazoa > Arthropoda > Protura > Sinentomata > Sinentomidae > Sinentomon > Sinentomon sp. SZTP_YWyxl. The sequence goes on from JASGXE010000720.1 coordinate 29,014, forward strand.
TTCAATTTTAAGTGCATTTCTTGGTGTACTCAAATGGGGGTGATTGACTTGAAAAAGTCTGAATGAAGCAAGCTCGAGATGAGCTGAAGCAAAAAGTTGGATTGGCCTTGATTTGAGAGAAGTGGGATACCGACAAAATGAAAGTGCTCTGGTACCCACAGAATCTGATCGTGGCAGAGAGAATATTCGGTGTCTGACATGATGGGTTTTAGGTGCAGAAACCCATCATTACAGGTTGGGGTCCTGGCACATACAGTCGAAGCATTTACCGCACGGGAAAAAAATGAATGTGCGCTGGTACATGCACTTGCATGCATGGCAGATTAAAACGTTCCAGCTGAGCTGTGGAGCATGGTGTTGCGGGCAAACACAACCTGCAACCGGTAAAAGGCTATGCAAAAAGGCAAAAGGAAGATGAATCGAAATACCAGAGTGCGCATGGCCTGGCATATCCAATCGAGCAAAAGCACAAATTCGTCCCCACAGGCGGTTTCAGCCGCAAAGGTGTGAAGGTGTGGCGCGTCCAATTTTGTCCTGTCAAAGAGTAGCATGATGAGAAAAAGATGTGCTCTGCTGCCTACAGATCTGTGGCCCTCACTGCTCAGACTCTTAGCACATACTGACATGATCATCTCTGGAGCCAGTATGCATGAGTGAGCCAGATGACCTTGGGCTTCAAATTGTGGAGCTAGCGCACATCCCACAAAATCTTGATTGGTAGCCCCTCCCACAACCAAGTTCAACAGTGTCTCCCAGCATATAAAAAGGGAACAGCTGGAGCATTTCGTCATTCTGTTAAATGGTGGAGAGCTGAATAGGTGTAATTATAGCAGTTGGCACTTTGCAATAGGGTTGTGTGAACCGGTTTGCTTGGACCCGCAGAAAGATTTTTAATTTTTTATTTCCGTTTGAATTGCTGAAAAAGTTGGATAACTCTTCCTGTTTAAGAGATTCTTCAATTTTGTTCATCCCATTGAATTCCTGAGAAAAAATCAATCAAGATTGATGTGCTACACATATGTGTTTGCATCCCTAAAACCACCAAAAAATCGTGGCAATTTGGGTTCCAACCGGTACAGTACCCGGTTGGATTTTCAAACGGGTACCGGTACGGGTACAAAATCAAACCGGTACGGGTACTGTACCGGTTCGACCCCTAATTCTTTTCACTTTGAATGCCCTGAAATCAACAATGGACCCCGACCAGTCAAGCTCCAGAGTTGGCATGCCACACACCTCCCAAGCTTCGGCTTTGGCATGCTAAAGCATTTGTCTTGGCATGCGAAATGCCCTAAGCTTCAGTCAGCCCCTCCTCACCCTTACAGTAAGGCATCTTGGGCCCAGGTCAAGAACCTCTCTGCCCAAAATATGTTTGCATGTGCAGTCTGTTGTGAATGGTGGGTACAGCTACTCTACCTTTCATTCAATTACTATAGACTGCAATTGCTTAAACCTTTGTTTCGGTTGCTTTTCAGACTGTTACCAACAACAACATGGGATATTTTGCCACTTTCGTGTTTTCCTCCTTTCTCACTCTCGCCTCCATTTCATATTCTGGCCTCCAGATGACATCAAAATTGTCTAAAAATTGGAGATCTAATGGCTAATATCAATGTAAATGTAAGTGACTAAAATCATGTAAAAGCTAGCCTTACCAATCTTTGCCAACTGTTGCGCTGGATGTGCTGTTCAGGAGAGCAAAATGTTTTATGGCGCTATTCATGGCAACAAAATTTTCACAAAGCTTCAACTTTTTCCCATTTTTGTCATCAATAAATCTGTGTGATCATTTTAATTTTTATTCGAATTCGTTTATACGAGGAATTTCGAATATGCAGGTCACGAACCGCACCACGCGATTCTGCATGCTTGCATGAATCAAAGTTGTTCAGTGGCAAAATGTGCCCCGACGCCCCATTTCCGAGATATGGGCCCCCAAAATTCAAATATTTGGGGACTCGTGAGGTGATTGTGGTGTCCGTTCAGCTGCAACTGTTTGGGAATGGGTTCTCCTCGCCAAACTCTATCGAAAACATTCAGTGGTCAAAAGTGCTCCGATGCCCCAGTTTCCAGATATGGCAAAAAAAACCCCCAAATTTGGGCTATTTTTCAGCTTCGTCTGGTTTCAGTTTTCCGGTTGCCAAGCGGCTGAAATGTGTTCGCCTTGCATGATCATGGACTGCAACATTCCGCTATTGCCGATCGCGACTGGACATATTTGCGACAGAGATTATTGACTGAAAAAACTGGAGATAAGGGATGTTGTTCCCCAAAAACAATGCCACTGAAATTCACGAAACAACATTTTTGGGTGCTCGCTTTAGAGTGAAGAACTACCGTTATGCCAGTTTTTTTTTTTTTTGCAAATCCGCAATAGCCGAAAGCGGCAGTCCGTGATCATCATGCAAGGAAAACAGATTTGAACAACTGCTTGGCAACCAAAAAACTGAAATGTGAAAAAATAGCCCGATTGGAAATTCCGTCCAATCAACTTGGGGTTTTGGGAGCCCAGAGCTGGAAATTCAGGCATCAGAGCGCATTTGACCACGTGAATGTTTTCGATACGAGTTTGTTGAGGCGAACCCATTCCCAAAAAGTTGGAGCTGTGCAGACACGACAATCAACTCAGTGGTCCCCAAAAATGAATTTGGGTAGGTACCTTTGGAGCCCAATCTCGGAAATGGGGGGTCCGAAAACAGTTTGTCATTGGACACTTCCGATTCCTACAAGCAGGGGGGAAGGTGCTGGTAGCTTGGAACCCAGGACCTGAATCAATTGGGTGGAAGAAACCCCATCCAGGGGCTGGGAGTGAAACCCTCACAAACCAACAAAAATTGCTTCCTGAAAACTGGGCCTTCTCCCAGAATAATTGGATGGTCAATCTGGTCTGTCTATGTAGGAAAGGCTTGATTTGAGGCAAGGGATGGAAAATTTTTGCTTAACATGGTAAAGGTCACTTCGGCAGGATGTTTTCACCTGTTTTTCAGGGTTATCAAAAATCCCAGAGTATTCCAAGTTGGCACCACCCCCGAAAACCTAAACGCACACACACTTCACGGAAGTGCCCCAGGAAATATCCACGCAATCCTTCTTCCTGCCAAACAAGACTCGTTTGGCAGGAAGAAGGAACAACAAAAGACAACTCAACTGATGTGTGACAATGACCGAAGCACGTATGACAAACCTTGGCAGGAAATAGCGACATCAGGGCAGTAATTTGTTCATTGGTTGGTCTTGATACGGTCGGTGCGGAACTTCGAGCACCGTAAGACCGACGAGGACTAAGCTGTTTACCTTTAGACTGAAAAAAAAAGAGAAAAGAAAAGGTAGATTTGTGAAGAATAAAGCAAAATATTCGGCAATATGGCCACGTTGGCAAATGACTTCTGCCTCGTTAAAGGTTAATTACGCTTAAAATCAACCTGCACCTTTGTTCTTTGCTGAGCATTGCTCCCAGTTTTATTTCATTTTTTTTTTTGAAGGACCATTATAAAAGGGATGATTATGGTTTAAATCAGACTAAATAGTGATTTAGACTGATTAAGGGTTATGGTATACGTATATGAAAAAATAATAATTTGTTTAATTTGCAAGGAGAGAACTTCGGCGCAAATTAACAAAATTGTGGTAACCCTACAGTCAACATGACATTATGAGATGTTTTACAAAAATTACCAAAACAATGAAAAGACATCAGGGCAGGGGGAGCTTGTTAGAGAACGACTGCATAAGGTTCCGCGTGCTCACCGAAGACATGTGGAGAGAGAGAATTCCACTCATTGGTTGACCTGACAGCAAAGGAATACAAGCCAACATCCTTCGCAGATTTACCTGCAGTGAGCTTAAATTCGTGATTATGCCTACCCAAATAAGTTGGCGGATACAAAAATTCAACTTTTTTTTGTTTTCAAGTTTAACTCCTCTCGGACTAAATTGGATTTCAGGTTTATGGTTTAACTCAGACCAAATCGGATTTCAGACTTCTGGTTTAACTCGGACAAACAGGATTCCAGACTAAATATGGTATCAGGTTTATGGTTTAAATCAGACTGAATAGGATTTCAAGTTTATGGTTTAACTCGAGACTAAATAGGACTAACAGCACATGCGCCACGAACACAACTATTTCAACAATCATTCACGAACATCCTGTTATCCATTCGTTTTAATTCATTCATTGAATGCAAATGATGTTTTGCCAGCAGCACTATGTCTGACTTCTTCAGATCACATGCTGAAACTCCATCCGAATGAAATGCATGAGTCAGTGAGTTATACTTTGTGAACGTAGCCAAGTCAGCTGATAAACAACCTCATCAACTGGTCTCACCATGTAGGAATGTAGTTTGAACATGAGTGAGAGCTGAAGAAACCAGACGTAGTGCTGCTCAGGGTTGAGCATAGGGGGGGGGGTAGGGGGGTTACCCCCCCCCCTGGCCTTCGGCCGAGGTTACCCCCCCAGCCTTTTTACGACGGTACCCTTGGCCGAAGGTCAAGGGTACCGTCGGAAAAAGGTGGGAAAAGAGTCCTGGTGTGTGTGCAGGGCACACACCAGGACTTCAATAGGAGCAACATTGTTTCTTTGTACTTTGTTTTGATTCCCCTGCCGGAAAAAGGCTAGGTGGGAGTAACCTCTGCCTTTGGCCGAGGTTACCCCCCCTACCCCCCACCCTAGAATGTTGCTGTCAAAGTCCTTCCTGGTGTGTGCCCTGAACACACCAGGAAGGACTTCAATAGCAACATTCTGTTTCTTTTGTGCCAACTTCCTTTTTGATTCCCCTGCCGGAAAAAGGCCAGGGGGGGTAACCTCGGCCATTGGCTCAGGTTACCCCCTATCCTTTTTCCAAGGGTACCTTTGGCCAAAGTCCTCGTGTGTCCTGCACACACCAGGAAGGACTTCAATAGCAACATTCTGTTTCTTTTGTAATTCCTGTTTTGATTCCCCTGCTGGAAAAAGGCTAGGGGGGGGTAACCTCGACCTTCGGCCGATGTTACCCCCTAGCCTTTCTCCGAGGGGACCCTTGGCCGAAGTCCTGGTGTGTGCCCTGCACACCCCAGGACTTCAATAGCTACATTCTGTTTCTTTTGTACTTTCTGTTTTGATTTGCAGAAAATGCTAAAATGAAAAAACTCATCCAGAAGGTCGTGTCTGACAGTTATTTCCTTGCTCCATCTATTGCGACTGCAAACCCTCCAGGATGAGGAAAAAAGGACCTGAAATGTCGTAAAATGGCATCTGAGGACCCCTAATTTTTCAAAAAAGCTTCAGCTTTTGGGGGACGCTGTCCCCCAAACCCCCTGGACCCCCGCTGGGGGGCACAGCCCCCCAGACCCCCTGCATTTTCGGTGCCCCTACCCCCCCCCCCCCCCCCCGTCGTACACCTCTTTACCCCCCCCCTCTAAGGTACCCTACCTTGCCCATCCCTGGTGCTGCAGGAGAAACTTCATTTGTTTTCGACGAACAAACGCATATCGGCCACAAGATTTCAGTCAAAAATTGCGATCAGTAGGATTTCAGGTTTATGGTTTAATTCGGACAAAATAGGACTTCAGGTTTAATTGACAAAATAACACGAATAGGCCGCTAACCGTTCGTAAAACTTGAAGAATGCAGATTTTTGCACCAACGAACGTTTGGCTTTTTCAAGCACAAGCACTAAGAGATCGACTGCTGGGGCCGGATATTGATGTTGGAGCCAAACTGAAGGTGTGTCCAGATCGGTTGATTGCTTGCATGTAGGCCTGAGTTTGATGAAGGTGAGAGCGTGGGGTGCGGGGTTGTTGGTGTTTCGGGTGTTCGTTTTAGTTGCAGGGGTGGGGTGGGGCAGGGGCAGCTGGTTGCTATGTG
>JASGXE010000721.1:0-28688 GCA_030068105.1 Sinentomon sp. SZTP_YWyxl
CTGAACGGAAAGATGCTGGTTCCATGTGTCCGTCCCCTGAGGGATATGGCATCTTGGGTATAATTAGTGCAGGCTGGCCTTCTCGGATGAAAGGAAAGATGGCGAATTTTTGTTTCCGATCGGTGCATTGAAACATTTTAAATGTCACTCTCTTCCTTTATTGCGAAAATTATTGAAGTCCTGTTGCAGATTTGGCAGTGATATGGGGCCGAACGAGCTCTGGCTTTTGGATCTGGATCACCCTGTAAGTCTATCTCTCTCATTCTCCCTTGCCGGCGGTTCCTTTTTTCGGAATTTCCCAAGTGGGATAAAACGATTTTGACGAAGAAGCGCATCCAGTGATAGTCCGGTGGAATAATTTATAAGAGCCTAGCAAGGATAGCTGCGACTAGCTAGGATAGCAAAAGAAATGCAAAAGGTTTCTAGACACGCAGACATCTCACACGGACACTTTTTAACAAAGTCTCCTCGGTGATATTTCGTCAAATTGAACTCGCAAATGAATTTTGTGATCAAGGTCGGAATCCGCACGAAAAGCAAAACTCGTCCAATTAAGTTAAAACGCGCATCCTTATTTCTCTCCAGAATTTTTTTTTTGGAATAATTGTTTTGATTGAATTTCTGTCTACTCTGGGAGAGGGAATCCCCATTGTTACAACTCAGCTACAACTCAATAGCTTGTTCAGGTACGGTGATGAGTATGGTGATAATTTTATTTCTATGCCTAACGCTTCTCCTTTTTCCATTGTTGCGAAAAATGCATCCCTCGGCTGAATTTGCCGAGCTGAGGATGTGTGCGAGTAGCAATTGCCAATCGGAATGCGGGCGACTGACTCTCTCTCCTTAAAGAAAAGACTCTCTCTCGTAAAATTTAAGATCCTTTTTTTAACCGAGGTCAAAATCTGACAACTCCGGAATGCCCTGTTGAAATCTAGCGCCCTAATTTCCACCGCCTGTATAAGAGTAAGAAAAAAGGAAAATGTTTCGGGAGCAACACTCAAATGTGAAAAACACATGTATGAGTACGTGTATGAGTACATGTATGAGTATATGAGTATGAGTACATGTATGAGTACGTTAATTCCGTCGCTAAATTAATTCGGCATTAATTCCGCCGATTGTAAAATTAAATGAATTTTTACAAGTACCTCATGCAGTCAAAAATTTTGCTGTCTACGTTCGTCTTAACCGTTAAGAGAAACATATCTTAAAGACGCAATGAAGCGTTGCACTATCAAACAAAGATAGACTGCAGCTATGTGATCGGATTTGGTAAATACCTCCTTGCGCTTAAGAGAAGACTTAGGCTATTCCAACCTCAAAGTAGAAACATGTATGAAAACACGCTGGTTATATGTGTGATAAGTGTACAAAAGTTTTTCCGTGGTCATGTGACTGACCTTAGCAAAGCTGGTGTCTTTAATGGCGTTACAGCGTTGGAAGAATTTCCGCTTTTAGAAATTCGAAAACTTTGTTTGCTGGAGGACAAAAACACTCCCATGTGAAAACGGACTGAAAACTTGCATTTTTCTTCAACGCTGGGTGATTATATACCGTACCGATCAATCCTGTACACTCATCTGGCTTCGTACCAGCACCTATTTGTCTAGGCCTGCATTGGGCCACTTTAAAAATAAAATAAAATATAAACGTCTTGTGATGTGCATGGGATTTCCTCAACGCTGGGTGATGATAAACGTCTTTTGATGTGGGATTTCCTCAACGCTGGGTGATGATAAACGTCTTATGATGTGGGATTTTTCAAGGCTGTGTGATGATAAACGTCAACACTGGGCGATGATAAACGTCTTTTGATGTGGGATTTCTACAACGCTGGGTGATGATAAACGTCATATGATGTGGGATTTCTTCAACGCTATGGGTGATGATAAAAGTCTTATGATGTATGGGATTTCTTCAACGCCATGGCTGATGGTAAAAGTCCCATGAGGTGGGATTTCATCACCGCTGGGTAGGGTGATTATAAACGCTTGTGATGTGGAATTTCTTCAACTCTGGGTGGTGATAAACGTCTTGTGATGTGGGATATAGAACTTTGCCGACTCGATACTGACATGTGAGCTAATAGCGGCTCTCCCAATCGGGTGATTCTTTAGTTTTTGGTTTGGCGGAAGGATGGAAGAACCAACTTGCAAACGCAAAGTATTTCTGTTCTGCCTTTTCGATGAAAATTGTAGAACATTTTCGAATCGTTTCATTTTTCTTTCCCAAAAACTTTGCAGAGAACCGTCACGCAAAATCCCATTCGAACATTGACACAACGAAGAAGGAAAGAAGAAAAACTTCAGTTATGGAGCGGCGATTGCTCATAGTTTACAATGCTTATCATTACTGTAAGAAACAATCGGCCGTATTCCCCATTGTAACTCGCCTTCAGGTACATAACGTTGCAAAAAACCTGTTAGGCCCCTACATTACAGGGGAATGGTGCAAGAGCATACTGCTCTTTGCGGACATCCTGTCCTGTTTTCATTTTCATTTGCGGGCGTTATCAAGCCCTGATCTGCGGACTGCTCGGCGTGAATAAAACTCGCCTTGAATCGGCAGTTTGCGATTTGAAATATCCTATTTTTTCGTATATGAAGGCACTCGCCTATGTTGGCCTTTCCTATCAGCCGAGTGCCGGAGAGGTGCCTGGGAAAGCAAGGCGCTGGTTCGTTGCCGCGGCCGGGTGAAGCTCAAGCGGGACGGCCTTGAAACCGGAGCCACAGGCCCGGAAAACTGCTCGAAGGAAGCAGATTTAAAACTGCCTGGAAAAGGCAGGGGAAGACTGCCAAGAAGGCAGGTTTGAAAACCGGCAAAGCCGGGATTTTTTCCCAAGCCAAGCTTGGATGATTTTGCCGTGACCCGAACTTGAGATAGCCTGAGCCGGGAGCGACCGGGCCGTTGCCGAACGGAAGCCTCTCCCTTTAACCCAATGCTCTTGCCCACCGCCATGCAAACGCTAGCTGGAGTGGCGGTATACAAATTAAAGGTGCTGCTAACCACGCCGCTGGCAGTCCGAAGCCTGCAAGCGCCCTTCGTTGGCGTGACTTGGGACGGGCAGTCACCATAAAAATACTAAGGGGACTCTACTCCTCGAAATGGGAAATGATGATTTCCATATGCAAAATACTTGTTACACATATGGAGACGTAATTGAAGAAGGTGATTTCCTTTTGCAAAATACTTGTAACACATATATTGACTTGATGTGACAACAAACCAAACAAGAATCATTATGCTGTCATTATCACGTCGATCACATAATGATTCTTGATTGGTTTATTGTCCCGTCTAAGCCAATGTGTGTTACAAGTATTTTGCAAAAGGAGATCACCTTCTTCCATTACGTCTCCATATGTGTAACAAGTATTTTGCAAATGGAAATCATCATCTCCCATTCCCCCTGTATTTGTAACAGGTTTTTTGCAACGACTGTACAACTCACTAGCCATAATTCAACAGACGGGTGCATCTTTCAGTGCAACAATGGAAAAGGAATAAGCGTTGTGCATGTAGAAATTAAATTTTCGCAACAAATTTATCCATTGAATTGGCCATAGAGTAGAACCTAATATCCTTAAATTTTCGCAACAAATTTATCCATTGAATTGGCCATAGAGTAGAACCTAATACCCTGTTTACATCTGTTTTTTAATTATCATTAAAAAGTTAATAATCATCAAAATCGCAAGTGTAAACGCTTTTTTCCAATTTTTTCGATTAATGACGTTCCGGAACATAATTTAATTTTCAGTTTTTGTCATTGATTTTAGATGTGAACGCCCAAAATTAGGGAACGTCATCAGGAAGATCATTTATTTTAATTATGTTCCGAACATAATTTATTTTAATGACGTTCAAAACGTTTCGTGGTTTTGGGGTCGCTTGAGCACTTTTAAACGTATACAGAGGCGCAAATTCGACAAATCATGCTGCAGAAATGTTGCTGGCCATTCAAGGACAACACATTCCAGAAAAGAAAAAGATGGAACAGCTTCGAACACCCACCAAAAATGAATAACATTTTTATGGAATCTGAAAATTTTTTGCAGCTGCTGCGGATCGAACCCAGGTCCTCTCGGTCTGCAGGCGAATGCTCTACCACTGAGCTATACCCCCAAACTAAAAACTCTGTTCTAAAAGAATGCTCATTGCTGTTTCCGCAACGAAATTTTCAAGGAGAACAGCAAGCGCAATCCGCAGTCCTTTTTAATGAGGTTTGGCGAAAATGCAAATGTAAACGGGTCAAAATAAATGATCATTAATCGACAGTTTCGATTAATGAGCTTCCTTTTAATGATCATTAAAAATTCAGATGTAAACACGGTATAAGGGTGAGTTGCAGTGGGAAATGTGGCCGAATGAGAAGTGCCCATAGTCGCGGTACAAATAATTCCATACATGTATCTATACCTGATTTGGGCAAAATGGGATTTTTAGCGCAAGCTCTAATTTTAGCGGAAATGTTGAAGTCGTGAGTAGCGACTTGCTTCCGAGAGTGGCGAAAAGTACCACGCTATTGGTGGCACATTTTACACTATTTTGTGGATAAAAGTCATACCAAGTCATCATGTGACAAGAATACGGGAAAATCTCCACAAATACCGCACAGATTACTTAAAATCTGTCACTTTTGCTGGAATTACGAAAGTTATGCCACAAAATATTGGAAAATTGACACCAATTTAGTGTGATACCCTTTCGTCGATTTTTGTGTCAGTTTGGAACCAAATCTGACACCAAAATGGCAGTTAAAATAAGCACTCGTCCTCGGACAGGTTAAGGGGAGGAACGACTCCGCGAAGAAGAAGAAGGAACGCCATCAAGAAACAGCTCCTATCCGCGAATATTTTAGCCAGATGGCCTTGTCTGTGGTCCTGTCTCTGTATGACCCTGTCTCTGTATCGGAGAAGTGTTGAACCTGTTCCACTCTCACCTCAATATCAAGTTTGCCATATCCTCTGCTGCATGCGATGGTCTTTCCCCAATGATAATGGTCTTTCCTTTCATTTCGAAGGGAATGTGTTGATTTCGGCGCTTCAAGAGGCATATCTTTCATGTTGCTAAGGCGTCGCTTCCCTTGGTATACACATCAAAATTCGTCTCACATACTCAGACATTCAAAATACCCGGGCCATTGGAGATTGTTTTCAGACTTTTGAAGCACGGGGCAATGTTATTCCCCATCTAGTCAACGCTGTTAAATGCATTCCTTCATGTAATGTGTTTTGCGGCGCATGAGAAATGGAGAATTACATTGCCCCGTGCTTCAAAAGTCTGAAAAAAATCACCTATTGCCTGGGTATTCAGAATGGCTCCGTATATGAGCTTATTACTTCAATAGAGCTTCATGCAACTTCGCGCCTTACGCGAGTGACATTGTATTGCGGCGCGTATTGTCATTGATTCTAAATTTCGTTGAGCAAAATTGAACTCTACAACATTTGGAATCAACGGCAACATGCGCCGCAAAACATCATGAAACTCGGGTAAGACGAGAAGTTGCATCAAACCCTGTTGAAATTAGATGGCCCCCGATATAGCCAGACCCTCAAAATGTGTCCAAATGTACCTGAGGACTTTTGGTTGGCGCTGTAAGTGTATGAATATAAAAAGACAAACAGTTTAATTTTCCTTTAAAGAATAAGACAGCGACCCCTTGAACTCATTCAGTGTTTTCCCTGCATTTAAAGGGCCATACCTGAGGCTGCTGTTATAAGCTTCGACTGCTATCCTGATATGACATCGCTGAATTATCAAACGACTGCGATGGAAGATACGCGCTTGTGCAGAGAGATCTCGGCCACGTTTTACCGAAAGCCGGCTGGAAGAATTTCAGCTGAAGAAATTTGGTGGAGAAAGCTGGCAGTAACGAAGTGGTAGCCGAGAGGTTAGGATCATTGTGCTGTGTTTAGCCGAAGAACTCTGACTTGACTTGACTGGATCGCGCTCGCTATTCCCTTTGCTCTATCGCAGAAGGATATATTTGTGTCCAAACATAAATGAGAAACTTGTTTGCTTAAAACTTTTGAGCCTATTTTGGTACTCGTGTTGCGTGGTGTTGCGAATTCAATTGGATGAGAGTGTGTGAAACCATTTGAAGGGTCAAATTTAACTATGGGACAAATCTCAATCTGGTAAGGTTTCACACATTTCTTTCTCAATTTTGAGAAAATCAAAAGCTTTACGTATATTGCCACTTGAAACAATAGCTGATATCTCATATCATTCGGGCTGCGGGTAATTTGCATTTTGCTTTTGATAAACTTTCCCTGCCTTTTTCCTAAAATTTTCCTGCCTCTGTTAAAAAATTGCGAAGCGACGAATCGATGGAGTTAAAGGGATAGCGAAGGAGCATAAAATTGTTCTGGTGTGCAATATGAAAATGACGATATGGTGTAGGTACATGATTGGAAATTGCAAAAAATACCGTCCACATCGTTATTCCGAATTTTCTTGCTCTGAAGATATTTGAAATTATATTTGCGCACAGCAAAAATAGTTTATTTCGGATTATCTCAATGATTTGATAAATTTGCTCGTGTTGTCTTCCAAAATTAGTGCACAACTTTAATCATGAGTCAGTTGATATATGGTCACATTTAAAACGTGAAATGTGTTATCATCCATTCATAGGCCATTTACAGATTCAAATAAAAAGTATTCAAACAAATTCAACGCTGCATCGTCTCCTGAAGTTGACTCACTTCTGAGGACCTCAAAATGTTCGGAAATGTACGCCATCTTTCCAGCTTTTTTGTGATTACAGGAAATTAAACACTTGTTAAATTAAACACTTGAAGCTCAAAGCTCTGAATAACCTTTATACAGAGTCAACCGAAAGTCCTAAACAAAGGAGAAAATTTAAAGGTCTGACTAAAACAAGGGCCATCTTATTTCAACAGGGCTTGATGCTACTTGACGCTTAGGCCCTACACGAGTGTCGTGATGTTTTCTACTTGACGCTTACACGAGTGTCGTGATGTTTTGCGGCGCATGATGCCATTGACTCTGAATGGCGCCTGATGAGTTAATAATGAACTCCTACGTGATGATGAATCTTGAATCTTGATAAGGTCGAGTTTATATGTGGATCACTCATTTTCTTCTTACCAAAAGTCTTCGAACATAGGAGTCAATTATTCGCTTTGACGCCATTTAAAACCAATTGCAACATGCGCCCCAAGACATCATGACACTCGTGTGAAGTGTGCAGTTGCACCAAGCTCTATTGAAATTAGATGGCCTCTGTAATAACCAGAGTCCTTCAAAGTATCGCCTACGTTCGAGGACCTTTGTTTGGTAAGCTCCGTATTTCACAACATCCCGATTTTGCACTCTTGACAAATTTGTAACAATTACCTATACAGTCTGAGTAAAGCTTTGCACCGATGATAACATTGGGTCAAGGATGCATATTTTTTTCCCCAATCCACTTCTGCATGCGCGTCTCTGATTGACTGTTGGGAATTCCAGCCAATTTCAACATCCAATTTTCAAAACCTAACTTAACTAAACCTAACCTGACCTAACCAAACCTAACCTGACCTAACCTAACCCTATTGCGACCCTAGAAAGAGTTGCGAAGCGGTGGCAAACACGCCAAATGGCAAAAAGCGGTGGCAAGGCAAAAATGCGAAAATTGATGACGTCACAAATTGAAACGACGTGATTGGCTGTTGCGATGCTGCTGTCCGCGGAAGTGGATTGGAAAAAAAAAATTATGCGTCAAGGATAAGACAAACTTTGGAGTTCGAGTTATCTTTATTCCTTTGATATACTTATTTTCAGATCTCAAAAACTGATGCCGCTGGAAGCATGAGGTTCAGTTCGATTGGTAAAGAGATCCTGGCCCTCTTATTTGTTCCTTTTTTGTCTTCTCTGACCCTTGGTAAGTTGAAGCAATTTTGGAATTTTTGTCTTCTTTTTTGTGGAGTCTATACGTATACACGGTCTTCAGTAATTGACGGGCCATAGGAGATTTTTGTCGGAATTTTTAACCACGGGGCCAGGAAATTCCACATCTGGCATGCGCTGCAAAAAGCATTCCTTCGTGAAATGCGTTTTGCGGCGCTTGCGAGATAGAGAATTACATTGCCCCGTGCTTTGAAATTCTGACAAAATTCTCCTGTGGCCCGTCAATTACTGAACACTCCGTATAATTTTCCTTGTATAGCCTTAAATTTTATTATGGTCTTGAATGTACGCCAAAGTTGCCATTTCTATAAATTTGTCCCTAGATTTCCATCTCCTAATTTTTATTCTTCTCACAAGAATTTCGAGCTGCTATTCACACATGGAAAATTCGCCGTCGACTTTCAAATCAAATTAAAACCAAAAAGTCTTTTTTCCAGAGAAATCAGCGCGGCCTTTGCATGAAACCATTCATTCAAGCAAACTGAATCCCACTGAAGAAGCATCAACCTGCAAAATCTGAGTCCTGCCTAAAATGTCATGGTGAGGAAACAACGAAATCGATTCATGGTGTGCTTTTAAACCTAGTCGTATTGATTGCGGAAGAAGTCATCATCACCGGCAACTTATGACAACACTCAATGCTTCTCAGAGTTTTATTGAGAACTACTCACACGAACATAAGTCAGTCTACGCAGAGTCGAAAATATGCCTCAGCGGATTTCGGAAGCGAAGAATTCCAGTGACTATGTATGTGACATTCGATCAGGGGGGATCTATTTATAGTCTTTGTATCGATAAGAGCGATTAAGGACCAGTGAATTTGTCTGCACTGTCTGCTTTTAAACAAATCTCCATAAAAATATTGTGAACATTGTGCCCCGTGAGGTCGCAGAAAGACATTCAGAACCGACGCTGCACTTGCAGGCACCGGCATTCATCAGCACCACGGCTTGTGCGCCTAACTAATTTCAGCGATATGCAACCCGCTCATTTTCCGACACTCGGGTTGCATAACTTAAAGCGGAGTATTTCCGAAGTTTGATGCGCCGATGACAGAGCTTGCGAAATGTGTGTTTGAGTACTTTGGTTTCTTTAACATCGTTCAATAACAGAGGATCACAGCATCTCCGATATTGCTGTCGATTGGGACCCAAATCGATGACAGTTTTACGCTCATTGCTCCGTCGAATGGACTCAAAACTGGGCACAATAGGCGATAATCTAAGTCGCTTGCAGCAGTGAGCTACCCTGCATATGGAGCCGCCAACAAATCACAGAAGAGTGACTTTGATAAGCCCGCGGAGACGCTTTTTCATTTATATCGTGCAGAGCGGTCAAATCTATAACTGAATTTCGGCGCATTCTGGCACAAATCACGCAAGGCCTGTTGCTTTTAGATCATAGCTTATTGTTAGCCATTTTAGAAACATAATCATCATCACTTTGCAAAATGAGTGGGGAAGGCTGTAGTTAGTTTTTTACCATGCGAATTTATTTTTATCCGATGACGGATTTACGAATAACTTAGCTGTAGCGATATTTTCAGACTGCATAACGTTGCAATCAGAGGCAATGTACAAAATTTGAAAAATCACCAAAGCAAGATCGAAACTTCACTCTGTTCCGGTGCCAAGAATTACAATTCCAGCTTGATTCATCGCGAAAAAAATCCACTTTTCCCAGAGGCCTTTTCCCATCTGATCCTAGCTTAAAGCGATTGTTCTTTTCTCGCTTACCGCGGTATGTGCTGGGGCGCATTCCATGCCCGGAGTGAGTTATTCACGCGAAGATTTTCCATTTTGTAGTTTTGTGGCACCCTGCAAACACAGATATAAAAACAGAAGGCGGGAATTCTCACGGTTCGGAAAATCGAATACAAATCTGCTGTTTTTGAATTCAGTTTGGTGTTTACCAAACAGATACAGATTGAACATAAGCCATTTTGTCGAGTCCTATTTGAGGGCGTTTTTGAGCGGAAGCTTATTCGCTTTTCTATACCTGCTTCGAGGTGCCTGCACTGCTGAATGTTTTCCCTCATTTTCGTGCTTTCCTCAAAAGAAATGCGTGGTCCTTTGAAAACGCAACGTTTTGTTTATTAGTTTCATTTTTGCTATCAAACATTTAAAATTAAATTCGTTTCAAAAAACTTAAAAATCTTTGATTGAAAGTGAATATCAAAAGAATAACGTGCTGATGACAGCTGCTGCGCTTATTGCTTCATATGTATTTTTTTACTTTTTCGATTAGAATGCATGAGTGGTCCAGAGAAGGGTTTTGAGAAATGTTTTTGGAATTCCTGGACTTGTTTTAAGCATCAAAGGATCTCAATTTGAAACTATTTGCAGGATAAAGGCCACTTTTTGTGAACAAGGTAATGAACAACAAATAAGTGCGTATGAGATGTTGATTTTCAATTAGATTGTACAGTCACAAAAAGAATAATGATCCCCAAACAAGGTTACGTCTAATTGAATGGTCTGCCAGATTTTTTTGCAGGTCTTGTTGGAAAAGTTGGCAAACGAAACGATTGACATTCAGATCATCAAGCAACACGTCAGAGCCCATCCGTTCTCAACGACACCGAGTTATGCCTTCCCGACCAGCTACCGGTAAAGTAAAGTGTAAAGTGTAAAGCTACCGGTAATGTAAAGTGTAGCAAATTCCCCGGGGAATTTGCTACACTTTACATTTGTTGCTTTCCGAGTAAGATGCACTTTACATTGTTGCCACTAATTCAGAGGCCTACATTCATTTCTCGGCATGACCACCAATAATTCAAAATAAGAACTCTTTCATGCCCCAGAGGACTAATGTGGAGAAATTTTCTTTTCTGCACAGAACGATTCCTGACTGGAATTCTTTACCCGCAAACATTTTTGAAACCCCAATTTCTATATAAATCTGCTGCAAGCACGTCTTTACGCATTTTTGGGAGCTCCATCCATTAGGTTATGTTCGCCTGTTACAGCTCTACACTCCAATTCCACTCCGATATCTATACTTGCTGTTGTTTTAAGGCTTTTTCCTTGCGTCTTGAATGATGCATGTTGTCTTGTGCTTTCCAACATTTTTTGTCTCTTGCATAATAAGTTTGTTTTGTGCATAATAAGTCTGTTTTTGCATATATGAAACGGGGCCAAGCCCCTAAATATTAATTAATATAATAATAATAATAATTAACAAAAAATTAACATAACATAAAACATAACATAACATAAAAATTAACATAACATAATAATAATTAATATTAATTTAACAGTTCAATTCAATTCAATACACTGGGGAAGCGCAAGCCTAAATAATTTCCCTGTTTGAATTCCAGCTGACATCGAGACAAAACATGTTTTCTTCGAAGAACGCAACCCGCATAGCATGAAAGCATATTATTTTTGCATACTGATATAGGGGCACATTAAACTCTGTTCGGGAGTCATTGTTGTTTCTGTGGCTGTACGTTTGTACATACCTATGTTTAGAGTGTATACCTGTGTTTAGAGTGTATACACTCTAAACACGAAGTTCAGTTTGGAACACTATGTTTTAACAAGGGCTTAGATAGGAGGTGTTCTTTTAAGAACATTTATGGAACACCCAGTGTGTTCCAGGAACACACTGGGTGTTCCAAATCTGTGACATTCCTGTCACAGATCTGGAACACATGAGCGACATGGAACACCTTTAGTGTTCCAATGGAACACCTTGAGTGTTCCATTGGAATACACTGAGTGTTCTAATGGAACACTCAGTGTGTTCCAATAACAGACCAAGTATTCCTAAAAGAACACTTCCTATCTATAAGCCCATGTTAAAATATAGTGCTCCAAACTGAACTTCGTGTTCAGAGAGTATATATGTAAAAATTATCAAAGTTTGTTTCAAAATTGGGGACAAAGCCTATAATTTCGGTGTCCCAGAAAGTTTGGTGAAAAAAATTGTAAAATTTTTCGAGCGCTGTATCAGCGACGCTTTACTCATGCAAGTTTATAAAAACTGGCTGTACCAAG
Organism: Sinentomon sp. SZTP_YWyxl; assembly: GCA_030068105.1. Taxonomy (NCBI): domain Eukaryota; kingdom Metazoa; phylum Arthropoda; class Protura; order Sinentomata; family Sinentomidae; genus Sinentomon; species Sinentomon sp. SZTP_YWyxl. The sequence continues at coordinate 11,928 of JASGXE010000721.1, forward strand.
ACATTGTAAAAATTTACGTCACATCTGGAATACCCTGTTAAACAACTATGAAGGTAACCCCAATAAGCAAAATGTTGATGATCCCTAAGAGCTTCGGAAATGCAGGGACTCAATCTATTTTTGCTTACGATCACTCTGGGATGCTAAAATTTGGGCTTCCACTTTTTCATGTAGCACTCTGTATAAATCTCGTGAAACGCCTCATTCCTGCATCAAAACACTGAAAAGTTTTAAAGCACGCATTTCCAGATAGGCCAACACCCCTTTTACGTCTGCGATGGATATATTAAGTTTGCGACACGTTTTGAGAAAATGAAAAAGTAAACCGATTTTCTCAGACGTCATTCAGCCGAAGTCAGAAACATCACACAAACATGAAACTGGATTTCTGCACAGCGCAAAGGTTAGACTTGGGTTAGACCTATACATTCGGTGAATTTGTCTATCAAAATATTTCTCCAACCATTTCCTTTTTCACGCGCATGGAGTAAAAAATTCGGATTACAAATCAACTTATCCCTTCCATTCAAAAACGCATTTCCGTACGAAAAAAATGCATTTTCGTGTGCATTTTCGGAGGTAGCACACATTCGAAAAAAGGTACGTTCCAAGTAAGGAGGCACCACTTTTGCTGTTTGATAGAGAGCCAAAATAGAAGACATATTGTTTTTTGATGAATGCCACTGTTTTAGGTGTCATGTGAAACACAAATAAAGAAATCGTTTCCGTCGAAAATTCCTCCAGCTGCATTCGAGGTAGCGAATTTCCCGCAGATATACAATTTTGCGCATTGTCTTTGCATAATTATTAAAACTAACCCAACCTGCCCTAATCATCCCCCTCACCGCCTATTGCTAACATATACGGAGCTTATCAAAAGTCCTCGATCATAGGCGATATTTTGAAGGCCAGTCTAAGACAGGGGCCATCTAATTTCAACAGCGCTTGATGCAACTTCACACCACACACGTGTGTCATGATGTTTTGCAGCGCGCGATGCCATGTATTCTGAATGGCCCCTGAGTTAAAACCGAGCTCCTATGCTCGAAGACTTTTGATAAGCCGTGTATAGCTAGCCATCTGGGTGGCGTTCGACTATACGTTGCTGTTCTTTAGGTCAACAACTCTACGTCCGCGAAATTGACGCGCTTCTTTCACGGATCTTTGTAGTATTCGTAAATGTGCAATGCAATGCAGCGCGAGTATTTCTGAAAATCTCACCTCGCATTTCGTTCAGTGCAAAGCAGAACAGCCTAGCAGCACGAAAAAAATACAAAAAACCCCTTCTTTGATGAAATTGGAACAATCTTCTTTCTTGATTGGTTTGGCACTGTGAAACTGCTGTTGATGACAGCGGTTCAGTCACTGAACTCTCACAGAGCCCACATGGGTGGTCAGAAAATGTCTGACAAAAATTTTGGTGGGGTCCCAGTACAGATATCCCGAACATAAGTTGTGAAAATAGCTTCAATTATGCCACTTATCAAAATTGCCAGCTGTGGTACTGGTAGGTACTAATTAAAAGATATAACAAAATGGTTAACATCGAAAAGCTGTTGCAGAGATTGCTGGGATTGTTGGGATTGCTGGGATTGATATAAGATTGCTGGGATTGCTTGGATTGCTGGGACAGGATGGTCATTGATGAGAATCACTTCCAATGTCCTGCGAAAAGAGGCAATCAGAAAATGATAAAAAAATTTAAAAAACCGACACAAATGCATTTTTGTTCTGTTCACTTTTAAAATGTGGGTCGCCACTCAGGGGCCGCCACAGGGGGGAAAATATGCGGCTACGTTATTTGTTGAGACCGAAATCTGCGCCATTTTTACCGAACTTTTCATACCACCCAGCACTTTTTCACTGCAGTACATCACTGAGTAAATCAGTTTTTCAATATCAGACGGCAGTTCACCGTAAAACCAGCCAACGGCTGTTTGCGCTCGGGCACTTCAAAATTCCAAACCCTAAAAAATTGATCCAGATATGGAGACAACAGTTTCGCCAGTAGGCATTACCAGATCCTGATGTATTGCGTACTCCAATTAATATTTTACGCTTTGAATTGGTGAGTGTACAGGGCGATTCACAAAACCTTGGCCAAACCCAGATTTTCGGGATCAAACAAGTAAAGGCCCGCAAGTAACACAGTAAAATGGGTGATGTTTGCTGTCACCACCGCTGCTATATCATTGAAAAAGCAGGCAGGGGTGCTGTAGTACACTGCAAAAAATAAATCAAAAATCCGAGAAACGCCAAAACAATATCCTCTCGTCCAAGGCAAGGGTATAAAAGGTAAGTTAAAGCAGTGTAGGTTGATAAAGTAAAGTGAGTAAAACACTTGTTTGTAAACCCTTGTAAGTTAAACTTTTTAGAGTCCCCTTTTTGAAATCGATCGTCTCCCTATTGTGCTGGTTTTTGAAGTGGATTGTCTCCTTGAAGTAGAATGTCTCTCCCCGTATTTTACTCTTAACCCACAAAGTCACTCTTAGTGTTTTACGTGCGTGCACGGCGGAGAACATTTTTCAGTGTATGTAACATCTTTGGCGTTCATAAGCTCTGCCGGTTAACACGGAAGGGGCCTTTAGTCTCCTTTGAAACATGCACAATAACACCCGGTGAAGAAAATCCAACTTGGCCATGTTTGGCAATAGTTTCCCATGCACCCAGTATCGTTTGAACCCCAGAGTCCAAACTAGTCGCTAACCCTATTTGGCTGCGCTTCGCTCGGGGCAAAGTGCAATTTGTGCAGATGACAGAATAACTGATATGCTCTAACTTAGTGCTGCAGGCTCAGGCTCACACACTTTTATGTTCGCTTTTGCCCCGCATGCTCCCGTGGGGGATGGATGTGTTTTGCAAATGAACTTCAACTGTGCATAGGTCGATAACCCATTCTGACAGAAATGTTTCACACAGGGTGATTTTATTTTGAAGGTTGTAACGTGTTGGCAAAAATATAAGTATTTGTCGGTTGCAGCTGGGGGGTGCTAATCCTAAAATTCTGAATCATGGGGCCCTACATTCTAAGCTTCAGGTGTTTATGTCTTCGCCAATCTCACTTTGAAATATGCAACGCTGAAAATATAAATATCCAAAAGAAAATGCAAAGGAATTTTTGTAGAAAGATACCTATCACCCTCAACTGGTGAGAAATGGCAGCACATCTTTCATTGCATTGAAATTGTCACCAATTCATTCCTTGAAATCAATCACCATTTGGTGCGATAACCCCTTATAGTTTGCACATTTATACCAAGTTTTTGGGTAGCCAATCGAGACATTTGGTAAAATTTGGCCTCCTGAACATCAATATTGAGCCAAAATGAGCTTTAAAATTCAATTTTTACGGTTCTGTGTATTACGCCCCCAAGACCCGCCGCCAAGGGTTCTGCCCTTTGCAACCTCGCCCGCTCTCCCCCAGACCCCAAATATACTTGAGGGTTTCTCCCTCTGACCCCGACTGGGCTGCGCCCAGATCCTTCACTGACGAATGCCCCCTTCAACATTGTTCCAGTATGACCCCTTTAATTCCACTCTAATTACGGAGCCAACTCTCCAACTGTAAAAGCACGTCCGTTGTGCAATTTTGTATCTCTTCTAAACAGAGTCATATGAATGCATCGGCTCATAGTGAAGTCAGGGCTGGTCGGTATTGAGCAATTTAGATGCCTGTAATACAGTGACTTCGGAGTAAAGTTTGTGCGTTCAATTTTGAATCAAATTTTGGAAAACGGCAATTGCAATGCAACACAGGCCCACTTCTTTCCGGGTCACCTCGTGCTGGCGCTGCACATCACCTCTCCGAGAGTTACGCTAATTTTATTTGAAAAATGAGGGCATTTTTAAAACGAAATCGCCTTTTTGTAACCGCGATACCTGCCTACACTTTCTTTTTTCACATTTTACGAATATCGGAATCAACGTCATGGTGCGGGCATTTGTGCGATCAGATGTATTTTTGGCAAAACTGAGCTTGAAAATTTTCAAACCCGGTTTTAATTTTTGTGCGTAATGGAAATGCCTTGTGGCATTCCGTAATCGCAAAAATGTTTTGGAATTTCACCGGCGGCAATAAACGTTTACGATTACCTGCTATCTTGGAAATGATGTTGTTTAAATATGAAATTCAGTGTCCGCGATCAGCAAGAAATACCGGTTCAGGTCCACAGAATGAAAACATTCAGTCAGACTGCCGTAAGATCGATAAAAAAACAGCTTTGTTTTGCTCTTCTGATTTTCCATATTTGTTGAGGCACATTTCCAGGGCTGATTGAATTTATGTGAAAATAAGATCTGTGTTTATTATGCGATTTTTATTGATGCTTTATGATGAGTTCTTGGCTTGTTTGTCTGCAGTTTGTCAGTTATCCAAAGAAAAAGCAATCCGGACGCGAATTTAAGAAATGGAGTACGCGTTTGGGCCCTTTTCCATCCAACTCCGTGTTAAAGTTCCGACCCTCCAAAAACGGGGGAAAACGCTAGAAACAATGGAAAAAGGTTAGGTTAGGTCAGGTTAGGTTTGGTTAGGGTAGGTTAGGTATGTTACTACAGGTTAGGTTTGGTTAGATTAGCTTTATTTTTCACTTTTTCGACACGCGCAAAATCGGGATAGGCCCAAACGCGTACTCATTTCTTAAATACGCAACCCGGACACTCGTTTTACTGTCCACAAGATTAATCTGTTGACGCTATAAAAACCGAACAACTCATAATTATTTGAAATGAATTAAGTTGTAAATACATGATGCCCCAAAAGCGCTAATGACAACATTACCAGATCGTTGTACGAGGCCAAATTTTAGAGAGCTGAATGTAAATAAATGCGAGTTCTTTTTGCCGAGTTTTCTGGACTCGTCGACAAAATTACCGGCTTTCAGATTAAGAGGACTCGGCAGAAAGCTGCAAGGGATAACGCCATTTACTTGTTGACTGCAAAAGCAGTTTTATATTCAAAAAACGCTGAACAGTCACAATAAAAATTAGTTGCGAAATCGCAGCAAAATTCCAGTAACTTTCGCCATGCACCGACTGCAAAAAATTTCATTTACAAACCGCAGAACAAGTTTTCAATTCAAGTTCGGTGGAAAAATCGCCGAAAAATTCCAGAGATCTGTCACCACATTGTAAACTTGTAAATATTTCCGACCTTCCCACATGTTTCAGAAGAAATTACAAATTTCGGATCGCCTATGTTACTGGAAAAAGTGCATGTCCATTTTATGAATTAACTTGCTGTGGATCTCTTTCCTTTCCCGAGCATCCTGTACGCGAAAAATATATTTTGTTTCGTTGTTTTTATATCGGTTCGTCGTTATCTCCAATGTAAAAATATCATAGCAGCAGCCTCGCATCAAAGTGTTATGCCGCTGTCGTGGATGATTTTAATTGCTGATAAAATTTTCAGGTGTAATTTTGCCAAACTGTTATTGCCGTGCGATTCAATCCCGAATGTTAATGTTTATTGTTCACGTTCACTTTACGGCGACATTACTAAAACTATTATGTATCCAGTACGGGCGGTCTCCACATATAGTTTACAGGGCAAGCTTCATCCCTCTGCTCTGCGATGGGTTGCTTTTTGTGTCAGAAATTGCTTATTGCTTTGTGTGCCAGAAATTGCTTATTGCTTTGTGTGCCATTTTGGCCGGCCGCATCAGCTCTGTATATGTGCGCCCAATTCTTGTTATTATTACTTTATTATTACTTCAATAAGCTGACACAAATGAATTGGTGACAGCGAGACGAATGCAAGCATTCCTAGTCAAATGATAAGAAGGGATAAAAAGACAACAAATAAAGCGATGAAAGTTTCTGAAAACACAAATATGAGATTCATCAGGGTATGACACTCAGAAGCCTGTGAGCTCGTGGTATGATGGTAGATGATGTAGGGAGGATGTTTCACATTTCTGATGCTTCTTGGGAAGAAGGAATTGAAGGCCACATTGGGGCTCGACAGGCTGGCTGTCAACATTTTGATCACACATATAGCCCAGACACCCATTTAATTTTTGTGGGAGTAATTTCTACAATTGGGAACTTTCAATGTTTGGCCTGAGGATATGAGGTCAATACTTCCCCTTATTCTGTTAAAGGCGATGTTGAGGTTACTTTCCCTTTATGGATAAATGCCAGCACAGCTGTTTTTCACAACGTTCATTGATTTTCCGTTGATATAAATTTAAAGTATACCGCAGGCTTCTGTCTTACCTCTACTTTGAACATGCTTGCCCCGTGTGGGATCCTGTTATTCATGTGAACATCTCTTCAGGGTGGAAATCATTCAAAGGAGAGCGGCTCACACATGATCCTTAGAACTCAGCGTGATTCCGGTCTTTTTTTAAAATTTGTGTTTCCCATTGTTACGACGACACTTGGGGCTGAAAAAAGAAGAATAGCGTCACCCTGGCCGATGCGACAGATATCCTATGAGTCATAGCGTACTACAGATTCCGTAACTTTGCTCCTGTTTGCAGCCTACAATTAGATTTGTTCCCTTATTACCCCCGTGTGACTAGAGATTCCAACTCCCTTACCACTGCATCTCCCACAATTTTAAGAACTGAACATCCCTATAGGAATCGCACCTTGCAACAACACGTATACGCGAGTTTATTTACGTCACTTCTTTTGCCGATATTCAGTATACGTACACCATTTGAGTTGATATACCTATGGTAATTCGAAATTTGTTCATCGGTCTATCACCATTTCCTTCAGGGACATTCGGTTTTTGAGGATAAAAACAAAACTTTGCATGTGGCAGACTCGGGTGCTTCTTACTCTTCTTTGAATTAAACGCTTACAGGAATAAAGAGGTCAGCAGACAGGAATGTCACAGATTTGTAACACTCGTGTGGTCGAAGAACACACCAACTGTTCCATAAATGTTCTTGAAAGAACACTTCCCAACAAAGCCCATGTTAAAATTGTAACAATAAAGGTTGGTGTGGTGGTTGTGTTTGGTCGTTCCAGGTGGGAACAAGCAAAACCTAAGGGAAGTTCAGGGTGAACGGTGGTCACTGATTTGCGTATTAGGCTTCACAAATGAGAACTCAACAGTGTTCCTGATTCGGGGTTTACCACAGCCAAATTTAATGCCTTTTGTTTCCTCAAGATCTTTTCAGAACATCTCAAGAATGTTTGACGGGGGAACACAGTACAACTAAATATTGCAAACGTTGCACATGTCAACAAATAAATTTCTTTCATAGCACACATGCACATGGGGCGAAAGATTTGTTTGTATTTTGACATGGATACGTTTAAAACTTAAGTAAAGAACATGTGGGAAACAAGTTGCACTGGTGGGAAACCCACTTAACTGGCGGGTGATGCGCGTCCTGATTCCTTGCAATCCTGATCAGCCAAGAGAAGAATTTTATTATACGCCTCATGCTGAAGGCCTGAGGAGTGATGGATACACGGGCAAGGAGTGTGATCGAAAAGGAATGTCCCCCGACAGATCCCTGACTTGCTCGCTGGTGAAAGCTATCGTGCCGGGAGAAGATAAAGTCATGCCCCCAGCAGAGGAACTTGATGTGCTCCACGGGTTTATGCCAGATCTTCATCCGATGTTGTGATATCAGATTTTGTGGGCTACTAGCATGGAACAGGAAACTCGGGGCTGATGCCCCTGTGCTGCTCATCCAGGGAACGGATGTCGCGGGTGCAAAGATGAGATGCCGGGTGGTGCAAATCCCCAGTGCAGTGGAGTGTCCCGGGTGCATCGAATCTCAGTTCAGGAAAGGTGTCCGTAATGCAGGAAATTTCGCTGCAGAGAGAGTAGTGCCAAGTGCAGCGAGAAGAGTGCAGCAATTATCCCAGTGCAGAAAATTGTTACCAATGTAGCAATATCCTTCCCCCAAGTGCAGCAAAGACTTGGCTAGTGCCAAGCGCAGCAACTGAAAGAAGGTGTGAGGAAATATTTCTGTACCCTCTGTCAAATTGCAATTAGATCATGCATGAAAAACAATCAAATTCACATGGTAAATCGCCCCAAATTTTCCCCACAGTTCAGGGAGATCAAAGTGTGTCACCCTGTATTCGTGCTCTGCAGCTGAGGAATGATTCAGTTTATATGTAAACCCATCAACCACTCACTCAAATGGTCAAGGCTAACGTAGTGACTAGCTCACTTGAAGTGATGAAAAATTAGAGTAAAATCTGCTGCTCAAATCTACGGGTACAGCAAAGTGCTACAAGCAAAACATGTGAAAGGTGTAGGTAAATTCACAGATTTGAGGCTGTTGGGTGGCTTGAGAAGAACCTCTCAGTGAAACCTCTCGAACCTCAAGTCAATTGTATTTTCTGTGTGAAGTTCAAAATGCACAGGTCATTTTGCCACGAAATTAACCCATTTCATAACCCACAAAATAAGCCCATTCACAAGCCTGGTTTGTTTCAATGAGTAAGTTTTGCCACTCAAAAATAAGTGTACAGTTATGAAATGACGTTTAGTAGCGTTGACTTACCTCCAAGGTTGGAGCTGTGGAAAATCACACACTGCACTCACAGAGAAAGCTGAAGTTCAAGGCGGTTGTCGCTGCTCGAAATGAGCCCAGACGAAAAGGACTGATCTCATGCATGCAGATCATATTTATAAGCTCGGTTTTGTGACGTAGTCAAATTTTGTCCACTTGTTTGACCCAATGGCAGCGCACCTCGATAGTGAGTAGGCTGCGACGTTGCCATATTTCCAAAAGTCGGAAATATTTGAAATATTTGTCGGAATAATAACCGACACTTTGCGCTCGGGTTATTATAAAATGTAGTGTTAAAAACTGAACTTCGTGTTTAGAGTGTACACGAATATCTTAATTGAGATTTTTAAAAGCACATATTGTATGATGACAAAGGTATTCTTGCGTTTAAAGGATTACGGAGGGCAGCAGGAGCTAATCAAACAACCCTTCCAAGCACAGGAAATGAATCTTCCTGCGCACACAACCGGAAATTCTAAAAATGTCACCGCAGAAACATAACTCGTGACTGGAATATGCGGCGTTTCTCTACCCAAACTTTAAAACCAGAAAGTCATTAGTTGTTTGTTTGCCTGTTTGTTTGAATCCCCACTCTTCTGACTTTCATCTCTGATTTAAATTTAATTGAACCAGCAGCAGCTTAATTTGAATTTAGAGTCAGGCTAGATGTCGCCTGTCACAGCAGCAAACCAGAGCCTGGAGGATATAAAATCCATTCGCATGGGCGTAGACAAGATCGAAGGGAGAGAGGTTGACGCAGCTCAAATCGCGCTTTCTGGATCTCCAGTGCTGTGGGGGACAATCATGAAGTTATTGAAGACCTAACCTTTGTTCCATCACTTCGCCATAAGCCACTTGAAGAACTTTTGTGTAACTTTTGTGGAATGTATTCAAATTTCTCGGAGAAACAAGGGCCAGCATCAGTATTATTCAAAGTTGGTTTTAGCGGCATAAAGGAACGTAGGTATACAATGTTGTCGGAAAGTTTGCAAACATATTTGCTCATTTCGGCATTCCTCACGACTGGCGGAATCGTGGTAAAGTGGATGTTATTTTATTTTATTTATTTTATTTATTTATTGTAGCAATACTGCCGCGAAGGAATGGGCGGCAGGCGTGCAAAATGGGTGCACGTTCCCATGTCATACATGGCAAAGAACACATGAACAAAGAACACATGTAAGCAGCAAGAAAAAGGCACAAATAGAGCTGTGACAATTGACAAAAAGGCAGCGACGTAGCAGAACAGAACATAGCAGAGACGTACATTAATAATTTATCCATACTGTTAATGATAAGAGACGATGCGGAGGGGAGAGAGATGGGGGAGAGGGATAGAGGGTGAGAAAAGAGAAGGATGAGAAGGAGGGGAGAGAGTGAGAGAGAAAGATATAGAAGGGAGAGAGGTGAGAAGAGAGAGGTGAGGAAAGAGAGGTGAGGAGAGAGAGGTGAGAAGAGAGAGGGATGAGACAGAGGGGAGAGAGTGAGATGGAGGGAATGAGATAGAAGATGAGAATGAGAGAATGAGATATTGAGATTAATATTTTAATATTTACTATAAAATTAATATATAATACGTATAATAAAACAGAGAGAATGAGATAGAGCGGGAAGAGAGAGGTGTGAAGGAGAGACAGAATGGAGCGAGAGAGGGAGAGAGGAGGAGAGGAACAGCTGTTAGCCCCTGAATTTGAGGGGACAAGAAGCGCACATCTTTAAGTTGCAAGAAAAAAAGAAATATTTTGCAAAAATACAATACAGAATAAGGTCAGAAACTTTTTTTTTACTTTCGTTTTGTTCTTACGCAGGCGGAAATTCAAGCGCTATAGATTCCAACAAAGCGTTCTAGAGGTGCATATTTTGACCGTGGTTATACAATGGGATCCTTTATTTCTGCAGCATCGAGTTTTCGCAGAAATGCGAACAGTCGCATTTTTTTCAAAAATACAATACAATACAGAATAATGTGTAAATGATTTCCTCATCAATTGTATATGATTGCTACAGGGCAAAAATTGTCAAGAAAGCCGTTTTCAGGCTTCGCGTAATTCGTGCCCTTCTTTTACTTGTTGTAAATCGCGACACATTATCCGATATGGCCATCTTATCTTTTTATGGGATAGTGGCGGCGGAATTAATGTATATCCCTCCGAAACTTTTTTTTTTACTTTCGTTTTGTTCTTACGCAGGCGGAAATTCAAACGCTATAGATTCCAACAAAGCGTTCTAGAGGTGCATATTTTGACCGTGGTTATACAATGGGATCCTTTATTTCTGCAGCATCGAGTTTTCGCAGAAATGCGAACAGTCGCATTTTTTTTTCAAAAATACAATACAATACAGAATAATGTGTAAATGATTTCGTCATCAATTGTATATGATTGCTACAGGGCAAAAATTGTCAAGAAAGCTTTTTTCAGGCTTCGCGTAATTCGTGCCCTTCTTTTACTTGTTGTAAATCGCGACACATTATCCGATATGGCCATCTTATCTTATAATGGGATAGTGGCGGCGGAATTAATGTAACCTCCGAAACTTTTTTTTTTACTTTCGTTTTGTTCTTACGCAGGCGGAAATTCAAACGCTATAGATTCCAACAAAGCGTTCTAGAGGTGCATATTTTGACCGTGGTTATGCAATGGGATCCTTTATTTCTGCAGCATCGAGTTTTCGCAGAAATGCGAACAGTCGCATTTTTTTCAAAAATACAATACAATACAGAATAATGTGTAAATGATTTCGTCATCAATTGTATATGATTGCTACAGGGCAAAAATTGTCAAGAAAGCCGTTTTTCAGGCTTCGCGTAATTCGTGCCCTTCTTTTACTTGTTGTAAATCGCGACACATTATCCGATATGGCCATCTTATCTTATATTGGGATAGTGGCGGCGGAATTAATGTACCCTCCGAAACTTTTTTTTTACTTTCGTTTTGTTCTTACGCAGGAGGAAATTCAAACGCTATAGATTCCAACAAAGCGTTCTAGAGGTGCATATTTTGACCGTGGTTATACAATGGGATCCTTTATTTCTGCAGCATCGAGTTTTCGCAGAAATGCGAACAGTCGCATTTTTTTCAAAAATACAATACAATACAGAATAATGTGTAAATGATTTCGTCATCAATTGTATATGATTGCTACAGGGCAAAAATTGTCAAGAAAGCTGTTTTTCAGGCTTCGCGTAATTCGTGCCTTTCTTTTTACTTGTTGTAAATCGCGACACATTATCCGATATGGCCATCTTATCTTATAATGGGATAGTGGCGGCGGAATTAATGTACCCTCCGAAACTTTTTTTTTTACATTCGTTTTGTTCTTACGCAGGCGGAAATTCAAACGCTATAGATTCCAACAAAGCGTTCTAGAGGTGCATATTTTGACCGTGGTTATACCGGGTGGCACTTTTAAAAGAGGCCCGAGAAACTGTTTTCGGAAAACATGCAGCGATCGTGCTAACCTCAGAGAAGATGTTGCAAATGGCCCCCCTTGACATCGATGCACTTCTGAATGCGGTTGCACATGTTGTCGTACACTTTCTGAAGCTCAGTCTCCGGAATAGCAGCGATTGCAGCGGTGATGTTGTTCCTCAGCTCACCCAAAGTGTGAGGGTTGTCGGGGTCTCTTTTAAAAGTGCCACCCGGTACAATGGGATCCTTTATTTCTGCAGCATCGAGTTTTCGCAGAAATGCGAACAGTCGCATTTTTTACATGTAGAATGAGTACATTAATTCCGTTGCCGCTATACTCAATCGGGGCAACTCTAGCTAACTTATCTCGAATTAAAGTTATGGTAGTAACAGGTCCGCCATATAACAATGCCATTGGGATTGTGGCGCTCGTAAAAGCGGGAGCCTACTTCTGTATAACTTCAATATGATAATTCCGAACGACCAGGAGAAAAGTTCTCGTTTTTTTTTTGTGTGTTTCGGTTCACGTCTGGGCAACGACTGTGACTCCAACACAATGTAAACTTTGCACAATATCAACACCAATATATTGTCTGCCCTTCAAGCTGTGGTCGCCATGGGTCGAAGTTGAAAATACCATTGTTACCATAAAAAATAACAGGTTAATTTAACAGGTGTAATCATGAGGTATTAAAAATTATAGGTGTAATCATGATACAGGCGTTTAAAATAACAGGTGTAATCATGATGCAGGTGTTTAAAATAACAGGTGTAATCATGATACAGGTGTTTAAAATAACAGGTGTAATCATGATACAGGTGTTTAAAATAACAGGTGTAATCATGATACAGGTGTTTAAAATAACAGGTGTAATCATGATGCAGGTGTTTAAAACAACAGGTGTAATCATGATACAGGTGTTTAAAATAACAGGTGTAATCATGATGCAGGTGTTTAAAATAACAGGTGTAATCATGATACAGGTATTTAAAATAACACGTGTAATCATGATACAGGTGTTTAAAATAACAGGTGTAATCATGATGCATGCAGGTGTTTAAAATAACAGATGTAATCATGGTCAGCACCATAACAAACAAACATCATTGTTGATAGCTGATTCGGTTGCTGAGAGTTTCGGGACACCTTACACATCACTCCAATTCATTTGCATGTCTCTTATACTTCTCTTGTTTGTTTCAACTTTGCCCCGTTGCTGGAAGGCCTTCGCGGAAAGTTTTCAAAGTTCCAAATATATCCAACTTGCCTTTGTTGCGATGTCACAACCTATAGTTGAAGCACGAAATACTCGATGACATCAGAGATCCTGTGATATATAGGTCGCTGTTCAGGATTTGCAGTTTGACGCATGCCTAGCAACATGTAGAGAAAAATTCTTGTTTTTTAGCGTTTATACTGTCCAGAGATTTAAAGAACTTGTCACCGAAAACTGGTGAGGACCTTTGCGCCGGAAGGTATATGCATGGCTCCCCTCTCCTCACAGGGGTCAAGAGGTCCCATTGTGAACTTTAACATTTCTTATTTGTATTTATATTGTACTAGCCGGGCTGCGCCCGGCCCTGCCGGGCTGCCACTACAGTGTGTAAAGTAATTGCATGATTCTGAATTCGTGTCATGACATCGGGCTCTCGGGTTTTCGAAGAATACGGTTTTATTGCTGTCTCGTTGCGATGACAGAACCCGGCATCGGCCCGTTGGGTGTCAGGTGTATTTGTGCAGTACGCTGGTGGGTCGAAAAGGGGATAAAACGACGTACGCATTGCAAGTATCTTCGGAGGTTCTTGTTTCCGGGTTGCCCCCATTGATTCAGAAAATGTTTTCCTTCATGATTGCCCTTCTTGAAAAGGTTTGCTTGTTATGCTTGATGTGCGAGTTGTATGTCTACTTTCATGGAGCTGCGAGGACATTTTAGAGTGTTTCTTGTTAAGTCTGATGGGTTTCCCGTGAGGAGATTACCGGAGACGGAGTCAATACGGAGTCATGCAGTAACGCTGCTCATATGTATTTCCAGATCAGTGTCGTAGCCTTTAATCTGATGGAAGTCTAATTCATCTGGTCTCTGTGTCCCAACGCAAGAACCACTGCAAAGGTAACATGAGAAAAGCAAAAGCAACGTTGGTCCAGGACAGTACTTGGATGGGCCATCCTCGTGCCCATGGTTATGCTGCTGAAACGGGTCTTGGAGCCCAAGTCCCTCGACTCCTTTAGGATGAGACGTCAAACGGGAGATCAGCTCTGCAGCATGATATTTTTGCACCGTAAAGTTCCAGATCCATGACATGGGCCTGGTAACAGGACCGTGTTACCATGAATCTTTTCTTTTTGGGGCAGACACGTTTCAGGGAAGACAATGGGTAACAGTTCGGAATACCTGCCTGCGCCTCCTTCGCCGCACACGCCGCCTCCGCCGCCTCATTTTTTCGACCCGCCGCCTCGGTTCCTTTTCTCGTCGCCTCCTAAATGTGAGAAAATGAAGCGACGGCGGAGGCGGCGGAGACGGCGGATGAACATCAAGCTGACAGTGGACAACCAAAACCACCCAAATCGGCAACCAAATGAACCAGAACCGGCAATCCAAACAGCCAATTTCGCGGACGTTTGTTGCCTTACGTATAAGATACCTATACAAACCAAACACTTGAACTTCTTGCACTTCCAAACCAGTAACTCAACTTCTTGGGTTACTGGTTTGGGTATGGGTGGATGCTGATTTTGTCAGTTTATCGCGCATCCAGCCGGCCTGTTGTGTTCCGAAGTGAACCTGTCCGTTTGCGCCTTTTTCACTGCAGACGGGAGTTGTTTCCATCGCCGAACCTGCTGGCTTGAGAACATTGCCGCGAGCTGTTTTCCCACTGCCCGCGGGAAGGTTAGGTGGATTAATGGTTGTTTTTAAGTTTGACCGTATCTACAGCGCAGAAAAATAAAAGAGCGCAGAAGGTGATTGCAAAGCTGAGCCAGCGGTTCACGTCGAAAACAACTGCCGTGTGCGGGTCGGGACACTTAAGTTCGAAAATGTTTAAGATCGAATAACGCAAATGTCGCAAAATCTTCAACAAATCCAAGAAAAACTTACCTAATCTGACCTTACCTAACCTAACCTAAACACAAATTATTACAAAAACAACAAATCGGCCTCCGCCGCCTCCGCCATTTTCGCCGCGTACACAGTCTCCGGCGCCTTCACCGTCTCAGCCGCCTCATTTGTTCATATGTAGGAGGTGGCGGGAAAAGGGGTAACAGTTCCAAAGACCTGTCTACATGTGGATTCAGCAATTTCGCGGACGCGTGCTATTCCTTATTCGCAATTAAAGCTAACCAAATCTGACCTAACCTCTCCGCATATTGCCAAAGAAGATTGGGTTCGGGTAGGTTAGGCTGTGTTAGCGAAGGGCGGGGAGAGGTTAGGTCAGGTTTGGCTAGCTTTAATTGCGAATGAAGAATTGCACACGTCCGCGAAATTGCCGAATCCACATATAGACAGGTCTTAGAAACTGTACCGGAAAAGGAAACGAGGCGGCGGGTCGAAAAAATGAGGCGGCGGAAGCGGCGTGTGCGGCAGAGGCGGCGGTCGGCAGGTATTCCGCACTGTTACCGGACATTGCGGCGACCTAGATGGGGATCTGGGGGCGGATCCTGCCGGTAGTCGGGATCTGGATTGGAGCCCAGCGGCGTTCCAAGAGGTAGATACAGCCCTTGGTGAGGGGTCTGAGGGCGGCGGAACCCCACGCAGAAGCTGAAGGAAGATTTGAATTTTGCAATTCGTTTTTGGTGCAGTATTTGTATTCTGGAGGCTAAATTTTCCTTCATGGCGTCTGGCGATCAAGAAACAAGGTTAGGTTCTAAATTTTAATTGCCACACTGTTGTTAATTTTTTTCACTTGAGCATGCGATGAACAGGGGCTTTGGCAGGACAAAGGGACATAAAAACACAAAATTTATGACAAATGCAATGATAGAATTGCCATTTTGCATTTTTTTCTTGACACCATCAGTGTGCATTTTGGAATTGCTTGCTTCGTCCCATCAACACAAAGCGACGAACACACGCGTTGAAACATTCTCCAAGTCCAACACTTACAGCTCACTGCCTCGGCTGCTCAAATGTTTGGGCTCGGCTTCCGTCGCGCGTGCAGCAAAATTCCAAATTCCAAACAAATCGCCAGAATTTCAACTGGTGCGTTCCATGTTAAAAACACGACAAAAGACATCTTCAACCAATCCTGCCTGATGTCAACCAACAAACTGGTGTCAACGAACTGCATGTTGTCAACCTTCTGCGCAGTGAAAACCTGTTGCGTGGTGTCTGCCCACAGGTGTTGAAAAGGTCTTCGGCATTTTTCAAAAGATTTTTCAAAAAAAAAAACCGCCACGATTCGAACCAACCATACACGCATTATAAGCACATCGCTTTAGACCACTCGGCCACGACGGCCGCAGTAGAAAAACGCTTCGGGAATCCATATTCACACAAATATTCCCTGGCGATTTGTTTGGAAATTTTGTTCGCGTGCCATCTGTTCAAACAGTTCGGCAACAGTGCAATTTTCGTTGAAAACTTCATTTTCACTGCCATCTGTGAATTTCACATGAAATCACTTTTCTGCACCCATCACCATCTATGAACCGCAAATTGCGCCAGATGAATTTTGGGCCCGTGTGCCCTTCAGGGGCAAAATTTCGAAAAAATGGCTCGATAAAACCCAGATTCTGGTCCCGTGCGTCGTCTGTCCAAATTTGGGCGAAATCGGCCAAGCGGATCGGCGGGAATCGTCTAACAAAAAAAGCGGCTTCTCTTTTATATACAGGGTGAGTCACCTCGAATGTTGGTTTTTTTCGTGCATTT
>JASGXE010000722.1:0-30370 GCA_030068105.1 Sinentomon sp. SZTP_YWyxl
CGACGATTTAAAACAGGGCTTGTGTTTTCAGTTTCCGGGTAAAAATAACTAACATTTTGTCTTAGCAGACGACGCATTCGCGTCTGCAAAAGACAAAACAATTAGGTGCAATGGCAGTGCTTACTCTGCCACAGCTGATGACACAAATAGAAACAATTGTCAATGGATATCTATTTCTCTGCAATTTACTGCATTTTACAATTTATGCAATTTACTCCTACCTCAGAAGGGGGTCCTCTCGCGAGGAACTTCTCTAAGCGCTGCAGAAAATTGCAGCGAAATCGATATCCATTGATGATAATTGCTGTTTCTTTGTGTCTTTAGCTGTGGCAGAGTAAAACCGCCCTTGCACCTCAGTCGGAGTAAATTGCAGCGAAATCGATCTCCATTGATGTTTGTTTTTCCTTTTATGTCTTCAGCTGTGGCAGAGTAAATACTGCCATCGTACCTAATTTATAATGCCCTCCGAAGCCCTCAGGACCATGCCATTTAGAATTTCCCCAGTGGGAAAGCAATTCAATTCTTGTCAGCAGAATCCCGACGTCGGACTTCGGAAACAACTGAAATAAATCAAACAAAAAACGGAATTTATTTGAGATGGGGTTTACAGTCAAAATCAAACTGATCTAATATCCCTTGTCAATCACACAACCCAGCAGCAGATTTCTTCTTTAGGTGAATCGAGAGTGGAGAAAAGATGATTAGATGAAGTGTAAGGAATTGGTTGTGGTGAGGCGTCTTTCTCTCCCGTAACTCCGAACATTTGCAACACCATGGAGTCCACTAATCCAGGGTTAACTGGAGGAAACTCGATATAACTCGCAAGCCAACTCTATATTCATGGTGTGGTGCATACGCCCAGAGTGCACCAAGGAATGGAGGGTTAACTCTCTAACTCGCGAGTCAACTCTCTATTCTGCAGTGTGATGCACACGCCTAGAGTGCAGCCACGAAACATATTTTTCCCAATCCACTTCCGCACACAGGTAATCACAACAGCTAATCTGAATTTACGACGACATAAATTTTGGCGTTTTTGCATTGCAATCGCTTTTTGCCATTTGGCATGTTTGCCACCGCTTCGCAATTCTTTCAAGTGTCGCAATTGGGTCAGGTTAGATCAGGCTAGGTTAGGTTTAGAAAATTAAATTTCGAAATTGGCTGGAATTCTCAACAACCATCAGTGATGCGCTTGCATAAGTGGGTTGGGAAAAAAACATGCACCAAGGAAAGGAGGGTTAACGTCAGCACGACAGATGCCCAGAACACAACTGGAAGCAAGAATCAAAGAAGAAGGATGAAAGTTTCGTAAAAATTTCCTGGTTAATTCTCAGAGATTGCGCTTGCATGACTTTTCTCCAGCATGAATTGTGTGCACTGCAATGACTTTCCTCCAGTATGAATTTTCGTGCTGATTTTGTGAACTTTGCCAAGAAAGTCAGTTCTTCGATCACTCCTTGTCAAGCATTCCTGGATTGTTTCGAGATTCTTTTCAAGACAAACCCCCTGACTGAGAGGGAGCAATGAAGTCGCGCACGTGACAATGGCCACAATGCATCATTGCCAGATGACCTTCCTTTTCAACTTTGGGCACTTGTCTCCACATGAAAATTTTCAAATGCCATTCAAGCAAGCATCATTTTCACGATCTACAATTTAACCACATCATCGGAAGAACCATACTATGTCACTCTGTACCTGGTGTCGTGAGTGAAAAGTTACTTCTCCAAGACTTTCATCTGCACGAAAATAAAAAAAGCCATGTAGAGCTTTTAAAGGCATCTTCAGCTGCATGAATTTTAAATGCCATGGTTAAAGACATCATGCATAATTGTACAGGTTCGCCAAAATTCTTCAACCGCAGGAGAAATTCCAGTGGTCCTGCTAATTCAGGAGCGTTTTCAACAGGGTTTGACGCACTTTCACACATACACAACCGTGACATGCTGCACGTGATTCCAACACTTTTGGATGGAAGCGTGGGATCAGGATCGGGATTTCTTTTCTGCTCGCCTGTTTATACATGCTGGCCTAAAAGTCTTTGATCGTATGAAAAATTGAAATTTTCTGTTTGATCATATTTTGTGATCTGAAACTTTTTTCCGCTATAACCGCGGATGTAAACAGTCTATCAGAAATACATGTGCAGATACAGGGTTGCCCAAATGCCTTTGGCCACATCAAAAATTTAAATTTGCTTTATTTCAGCCATGAGTTCTGTGGCCCCCTAGAATTTCAACAACCGACATTCAGAATGAGATCATGTGCCATCTACCAGAATCGCAGTATAAAGTAACAGTCCAGTGGCAAAATAAAACGTGTAGAATAGATGCAAGAGGGAATCATGCAATGGAAAGCAAGGAGACCAACATAAATGAAAGTTTCAACACATAAAAGAAGGTCAAATGGCATACCCTCTTCAACTTGCTTCAACATCTCTTGCAGCTTCAGCCTTTGTTAAAAAAATGGGCAAGGCCAAAGCCACAAGTGATGTTGATTCAGCTAAAGCAAAAAGCTGATTTCACAATTGATGCCACAAAGGGATATGACACAAAGAAAGAAGTTTACAAGAAACAAAGTGGCTCAGTGAAAATCATAGCCACTCAAATATAGCTGTGCATTTATCAGAGTTTATTCTCCTGCCAAGACATTTCATTATCGAAACCCCTGTCACTGACAAGGAGTCTTTGACAGGTGTAAACTATGGACACAATGAATAAAAAAATGTTCCAGTGCATTTAGTCAAGCGGTGGCTTTTGCCGCACCTTACACAATCCACCGCAGAAGACTGAATAAATCCGACAAAAGATTGAGATTCGTACCCAAGTAACAATCAAAATTGGTGCAAATTGTGCAGCAGTATGGAACATTTCACAGCCACTGGTCATCGCTTTCCAAAGTTCAACATCGGAAAAGCATTATCACACATTCAATATGGCCCAAAATGATGTATGCCTATTGGGGCGTAACTGCGGTATTGGTTTGAAAGCACTAGGACTAGAGGTTGGCCTTCGTACTGGCCTCACTGATCTGTAAGTCAAATTGGAATACGTATCCGAGTCAGCACAGCCACTGCTGGTGTCACCGAAAGTGACACCAGCAGTGACTGGTGCCAATTTTATGGATTAAAAAAGTGTGGACCAATGAATGAACTCTTTATTCACATCAAATCTTTATTCATGGCAACTTTTGATGAGAGGAAGTTCGTAGCAATGTTTGGCCAAAAAATCGATCATGCTTCAATATTCGAAATTCGACTGAGAACTTGGTTTCACGTTCATTTCACTGATCTTCTGGCCCTGAAATCTCATTTTCTCATTTATCTTTTATTTTTTGTGCATCTTACATGAATTAGGCCCCTATGTATTATTTTATCTCACATGTATCTTTTTTGTTTGTCTTATTCTTTTATGAGATATTTTTTCTCATTTATTTATCTTTTTCTGGCCTTTATTTGACGATATTCACAATTATATCTCAATCTGATTTAATTGGGCAAGCTAGAGGGAAACTAAACCAACTGACTTTTTTACACTTTTCAGGAAACGCGAAAAACGAAATCGGAGACCGAAAAAGTGGCATGTAGAGGGTAAGTAAACCAACTAGGATTGGTTTACTTTCCCTCTACATGCAACTTAATGTTGCAGACCTCGAGCCACGGGAACCAAATCAAATTGGTTTACTGTCCCTCGCGCTGTTCACCCAAGAAGTGTGCATCCACGCCAAAAGTGATTCAGACATGGCGGAGGTGTCAATAAGATGACTGTTTATCTTCAAATTTATTGTACTCGTATGGCCATGTGATTGAAAGATTGTAAATATGCCTGCGCCGCTGTTGTCGTCTCAACATGTGTCTTCTTTCCCCACTCTGATTTTGTTGATTTATCCGTAGGTATGTCTTCGTATCCGCAAAAGGACATCGCTTGGCGTTCAAGGCTCCACCACAGCTAATGATGTTATACTTATATCAATCGTCTTGGACAGAGCCATTGCTTTGCGAATGTGTCTGTTTGGTGCATTGTCGGACCAGCAGCCTTCTCTTTGTACTCGTGAATCAACTCTGTATTCGTGCTGTGGTGCACACGCCTAGAGTGCACCAAGGAAGCATATTTTTTCCCAATCCACTTCCGCGCTCAGGTACTCGCAACAGCCAATCACGTTGTCTGAATTTATGACATCATAAATTTTGGCATTTTTGCCTTGCAATCGCTTTTTGCCATTTGGAATGTTTGCCAATGCTTCGAAATTCTTTCAAAGGTCGCAATAGGGCTACGTTAGGTCAGGTTAGGTTAGGTTTAGAAAATTAAATGCCGAAATTGGCTGGAATTCCGAACAACCAATCAGCAACGCGCTTGCGGAATTCTGTGGTGTGGTGCAAAAGCCCGAGTTAAATCTCTATTCGGTGGTCCTCTTCATTTGTTTGTTATTGTAGAACTGTTCCTGTATTTCCATTGAACAAAATCGTTGGCACAGGGAAACAGGGTCAACTAGAGTTGATCCTCTATTCTGTGAAGAAGGTACTCAATAGATACATGTATGACCAAACAGAACCTCGGGAACTTCGGAAGAAGGGCAAAAATGTTCTCGCACAGAATTGGAGGAAAGCACCAATTCACAACTCGATACAGCGCCATGTGCTTTTATCTGGACATCTGTTCGTTGCTAAAATATTCTCTCAGTTCTCTTTTCGATTTTTAAAACTGCCGATGTTGGCATGCAATCGAATGCCACATCATCAGCTCGAGCAGACGTTAAACATGTGGTACCGATATGAGCGGATGTCAACATCGGAGTGGTTTTCGAAATCAGATTCTTGAAGACGAAAGCGGCAGATATCTTATATCCACGTGCGCAGTGAACCGGGAAAAATTATAACCCTGTATAACTAACGTTGGGACAATATGCTCATCAATCCATTTGCCGATACATACTGAGAAAGCTTTTGACACTCCTGCATAAAAAAGTGGAGAGTGACTCCGGTTTTTGTGCTGATTTCGCAGTTGTTTCCGACTGGCATTTCTTTTTGAGCGAATTTGTCTTCTCTTGGAGCATGCTTCGAAGTATTCTCAATTTGTATTTGCAATTGCAATTTTTGGGACAGGAATCCAGAACGGTTCAACAAAGAAAAACCCAAAAAATGCACATGATTTGTCACTTCATTTCACTCATTTCTTGAAATTTCATGTTTTTTATCTGAAATTGATTTTTAATTGAACTTAATTGGTACTTGCATCCGTAGAGCTTCTCCCCAGCACGAATCTTCAATATGTGAAGCATGCCATGATTTTCAAAATAAAATTTGGAGTAGAATGTTGCCTGTTCCCAACATCAATTCAGCTTCTCACCAATGTGAATTTTCAAATTCAAAATTACAATACAACTATTGCTTCTGCTTCCTTTTCCAATTGACGATATTTGCCGAGAATGCATTCAAAATATGCATACGTTGAGGGAATCCACAGAATTCCTTCAGCAATGAAATCTCAGCTGAAAACTGCTGATTGAGCAGAGAAATTAAAGTTTCACGAATATATTTGAATGGTGTATTGTGTGAAGCATCCAACTTCATGTCATCACAACACCAGCTGAGAAGCCTGTGGCCATTTCTGAAATGTCGTATTACCCAATGGACCCAGTGGGACCTGGTCTGATTTGATGGGGTGCAAAATTTAGTGGAATAGGCATTCTGAGTGTACGCACCTGCGCTGAATTGGCTCTCAAGAGAAAAATAAGTGGCGAATGTGCTGGACAAATAAAGAAAAAAAAAATCAAAAACCGTGATTGGGGGGGGGGGCAAAACGTTTTATGGACAAGAGGGCGTAAAAGTAACCTTGATCAGGCCCTGCCTTTCTCGCCATATTCTCGCAGATATGATTCTGAGGGAAATTGCCTGATTCTGCATTTTTATGAATGTGCAACATTATTGGCTTTGTGGATGGCTGTTGAGATTGTGGGACCACTCAAAGAAGAACCAGGGAAGCCAGAAAAATTCGATCATAACAAAACAAGGTGGCATCATTTGAAATCATAGCCACAATTATATTCGATATGAAGAACGAGACAAATTTCAGGACATCGGACGAAAAAAACATCCAGTACTTGCACACGTACATCCCATTTCCCTGGTTTTGTATTTAAATTTCACAGCATCTGTGTTTTTGGCATCATAATTCCGAAAAATTCGAAACATTCCTCAAAATAAAACCCACATATTCCGAAAAATTCGAAACATTCCTCAAAATAAAACCCACTCACTCTCTTCTGACGCACATTCGAAATGGTTTTCACAAATGTGATGGCTCAGAACTTTCATGCATCACAAGATTCAGCTAAGACTGAAATGAAGCAAAGATTAGCCAAGATTTCAGCTACTTCAGTGTCTGAATGATGATAAATTTGCTATTTGATCGATTGAGTGTTGGCACTTCAGCCAAGTGACAAGTATT
This sequence comes from Sinentomon sp. SZTP_YWyxl, assembly GCA_030068105.1. Lineage (NCBI taxonomy): Eukaryota > Metazoa > Arthropoda > Protura > Sinentomata > Sinentomidae > Sinentomon > Sinentomon sp. SZTP_YWyxl. Next base: position 6,447 of record JASGXE010000722.1, read on the forward strand.
AGCCACACACATTTGATGTTTAGCCAAGATTAGGCCCGCTTCTTCTGAGCCAACACTTGCGAGTGCAACCTTGGTTTAAATATCAGACAAAACAAATCAAAGATAATATGACATCAGATCACACCCCGTTCGAAAACGGATCCTGCTATCTTGAATGGTTGCTTGGTGAGAAGAACTCTGCAAATGCAGATGGGCATCTGCTGCAGATTCTGGTATTTTCATCTGGTATTTTCAGTCTGAAAATACCACTACATCTGCAGCAGATGCCTCAGAAATCTCAACAAACTCAAGAGATTACAATAAATAACAAAAATATATTCAAGTGATTGCAAATTGCTTTACTGAATAAAAAATTAATGAACAGAAATTTCAGGAAAATAACTGACAATACCTTATGTTTCTAATCAGATAACATACCTACCTACCTACCACTGAATCTCGAGAAGTGCCTGCTTAAAATGACCTTTTACGCCGAAATGAGAGCAGCGATTTGGGGAAACTTACTTATAAGTTATAACAGACTTTTTTATGACATAAAATTGTCAGTTTATTCAAGTTTGGAGTTCAATTGATGAAATTGAATCTTTGAAAACAAAAACAATGTCAGCATCAGTGGTGGTCATGATCGAGGGATCATCCCTTCAAGAGGACAAGTGATCCTTTTTTGTCCTTTTGCACCACCGACAATCATGCTGACATGTTTGTGCACATGTTTATGCCCCAGAAAAGTGTCCAAGTCCATCAAACAGACAAGAGAGCTTCTGCTCTTTGAGACTAAAATTGGGCTTTACAGGCGAACAAATTTCATTGAGCGAAAAAAAAAATTAAAAAAAAAATGGATTTTTACAAGTTGCAGTAGAATGCTAATGGAGACAACAGATCCAATGAATGTCCCAAGCGGCACATTCATCGGGGCCCATGACGGGACCCGGATGGGGCCTATATGGTGATGCGGGGCAGTATGTGGGGTGATTTTACCAACTCCACATACCATGTGGGGCCCATAGGGGACCTGGAAAGTAATGAGGGCAATGCCGGCTAGGTTTTTTTCCATATAGGCCCCATGCAAAACATTCACATGGATCCCATTCAGAGGTGCCCGCATGGGGCCAGTGTTGCCAGAGCACATTTCTAAAAAAAAAACATGAATCCGCCAAAAAAAAAAACATAAAAAAGCGGACTGTCTGGGAGGGGTGATATTACGTGACGGGTGCGGGGGGTCTGGGGGGCGGCAGCCCCCCAGCATAGGGGGGTCTGGGGGGCAGATGCCCCCCAGCGGGGGTCCAGGGGGCAGAGCCCCTGGCAGGGGGTTTGGGGGACAGCGTCCCCCAAAAGCTAAAGGTTTTTCAAAAATTAGGGGTCTCCAGGTGGCACGTCAGGGCACTTTGAAACAGCATTTTCTTGTCTGGAGTTTCTGCAGTTGAATTTGGTAGAGCAGGGCAAAAATCCGATCACTCTCACATAATCAATTATTTGGTCGCGAGCCACTTCCACCAAACGAAAAAAAAGCAAGAGGAAGACCAAAGTAGCTATAGGCTAGCTGGATTTTTGGGGATGTGTGTCAGACTTGGATTCAAAAGTTCTTAAGGGGCTGACACGACATCGTCGTCATCGATGGGTGTGAAGTCCTGCAGCGGGATAAAAGGGGGCTGAGGTTGCGTCTGAGACTTGGGGGCAAAGGTTCTGAAGGGAGGAGGGGCTTTTTTGGCACGCCACATTTCAAAATCATCTCCATTAGCATCCATGTCCTTCTCCCATTCAAAATTTTTTTGCGACAAGACATGAGCAACCTTGAAAAAAAATCCTAAACTCCTTTTAAAATAGTTTATTGTTGTGGAGGGCACGACACCAAATGAACATGGCACGACACCACCACGGGAAGAAACACCAAATCAGCTTCCAAATTTTGCATGCAGAAACTGAATTGATCATTTTCAGACAAACAATTTATTACCACGATATTTCCTCAGTTTCATCATTGGAAAATAAAAAAAAAACATAAAAACACAAAAAGTGATGCCAAGATATTTCCAAATAAGAAAAAAAACAAAAAAACACACTTTTCCAAAAAAACTACAGAAAAAAACACTTTTTCTGATTTTGAAAAAAAAAACAATAAAAAAACAAAAAAACACTTTCTGGCAACACTGCATGGGGCACACATGTGATTTTGACATTGTGTGGGGTCATCCACATGGGGCCTACACTGAATACCCACATTGGCCCCATGTGAAATTCTCGCATTAGGGCCATTCAATGAATGTTTGAAGACATGGAATATCTCAAAAGTGTTCGTACATTTAAATCCAAAATAAAAAATCTGCAAAACGTTTTCCATGCTTAAAGGCTCCGCTCATTGTGGTATATTTGGCGGTTGAAAATTACAAGACATTCTCAGATGTTTACCAAAGAGACAGAGAAACCAAAGTCGGAGCCAATATTTCCAGGATGGAATTAGGTGAAATAGCTTTTCATCTGCAATCAGGAATTTTGGATCAAAAGCTGGATGCAGAGCGTAGAGCACAATTATGCAGGCGTAAATCATTCTAGCTTTCTGATACAAAAATTAGGAAATTTTTGAAGTGGAAGCATTTTAGATAAGCAGAAAGTGGATCTTGCAAAATGTATGCGGACTTCAAGAGACGTTTGTGCAGAAAATGGCAAGAGATTGCTGGGGTTGTCCCTGGATGTTCCTTCATGAGAGCAGAAAAACCCGAGTGTTCATGATTTTAAGCACTTGAAAAATTATTTAGAGCTTTGAAATACGAGAACACAGCAAGGGTAAGAACAGTAATTCTCAATTTTGAAAAAATTGGAATGATTTCAAAGTGAACAGAAGCTTTGCACCATGAACACCATGCGAAACAAACAGAATTCTGCAAACTTATATGAAGTCACGATGCGAAATAAACATAATGCCTGAAATGTGAAACAAATTGAAAGTGAAATTTGAAGCATTACAAACATTGGTACTCATTGGAATAGCGAAATTATACAATGACGCTGACAGATCAGCTTGAAATGAGACGAGGAAATAAAGAAAGAAAACATTAGTTGAAAAGACAAATTCACTGGTTAAAGCCAATAACTGACAGGCAATAGAAATATGCGAAAGCTGGCACATATGCAACCGAAAACCAAAGACAATTCAAATGAGAACTCAACATTTTGTGCAAAAAGAACCGAAAAAGGGCTGAAGTGGGTTTTTGCAGCAACACATCCTCAGCGACAAGAGAGCCATCATTATCGATTTCGAGTTCTAAAAAAAATCAGTTAATTCTTCCATCATTCAGTGTTGATTCATTCCGATCCTGAAAAAGTTATCAGTGAATTCAGATTCATTGTCCGAGATTGTCAAGGATGCTGGAGCCTCAAATAAAGCCTTCATAAAATGTCCACATTCGTCATGGAGTCAGTCTTGTTTCTCCGCAGTTCTGGAGCTGATTGAAATAAAGAGAACAAAATACGAACAGATTTATTCTTTTCGTCAGAAGACAAGCCGATGAGGTAGCATTTGATCAGAGGATCACATGGGTTGCAAATGTAGAATTTCGTTGCTTGCTACTAAAATGTGCTGAAATTACATACGTTTTTCGAACCGAGTGAAAAAACCTGACATATCAATGACAAAGATTAAGCAGAAATGCGAATCCAAAGAACAACCCCTTTTGAAAACAGCGAACTTTTCTGTGTGAATGGAAAATCCCGAATCGCAGAAACTTCCGTTGCTACATCATGTCCTTTTAAGGGCATGCAAGCAGAGGTATGAGCTCAGATGAAGAGCTCACTAGACACTGGAATGCAAGACTGGAATGCAAGATGTTCAGAGAATTTTGGAGTCGGAACATCAGCAACAATCGATCCCCTTCATCTGTCAAGTTCTCTGCCAGTGCTGACCAGGCAACTTAGCTGAAAATGCATGTTAACAGTCCGCTTAGTTCTGTAAAATGGTCCAATCCCAGCGGGACAGGGTGAAACCTTCTAACCCACCGTTGACCAAACCTTCTTGTTTCTGAACTGTTTTTGCAAACGATCTGTAAACAATGCTGTGCATGTCATCAGTAAGAATATCTTTCAGGAAATTCCTGCGTCAGAAAATGCTGCAAATTGTGATTCCAAGTCATATGCCAAAAAGCAAACATTATAAACATTGGCTGATCCAGCAAGGTGCTAACACCTTCTCGCAAGGTGCGATCTGGACAATTTTTGGGAAAAACTGCAATTTTGCACTGAGGATGAACGCAAAAATTTTGAATGCTCTCATCCACTCGATGGATCCACCATCGATTTTAATGGCACATAAAATCGATGGAATGACCAAGTCATTTTTACTTTACAAGTTGCACAAATTAGAGATAAAGTACATCACTTGCATGGGAGTGAGCTAGTAACATCAAGGGAGTTAACTTTGTCTAAAAAAAGAGAAATACACGTACTCGAACATTATCAAACCGAGGCACAAACAACTCTGTGCTCCAAAACCAGTGCCTGATCTGTTGAAAGTGAACGGAGGGGGGGTAAACATCAATTTTAATACCTCAATTTTGGGAGAATTATTTTCAACTGGGGGGTAGTACCCCCCGTACACCCTTCAAATCGTGCCCTGTCCAAAACTGTTGAACAATTTCCATTGTCAAAGAAAATTGGCCTTTCATAACCATCCAGATCAAACAGAAGATTGGATGAAGAAAATGCAGCCTTTGTCCCATGTCTTCAATACAAATACCGTGATTGGAGATCTTTGACTCCGACAAACTGAATTGATCATTGATTGAGTTAAGTTCTTACACAAATATGAGATATTTGAGAGAGCAAAGAGCATCCACATGCTCAATCAACTCTTCCTTTCATCACCTCAATGCGCAGAAAAATTTGTTCATCGTTCGGGTGAGAAATGGACACATCAATTTTCAAAAGAAAAAAAAAAACACTTAAAGAATTCCTCAATTTCATCTGATTTTTGCACTGGTCCCACCCAAGCAGGAGAGTTCCATAAAATAAAAAACCGCAATAAAACGCCCATTCCAATTTCCCCATACAATGAAGACAATGATGATCTACTAACTTTCAATACCCATCAGCATCCACAAGCAGTCTGGGCATACGGGAACAAATCACATCCAGACTTTCTTTAAGTTGGTGACCATATCCACGGCAGGCGGGTAGCACATTGATCCGTCGCAGTTTGAGCAAGTGGTCAGGAATGAGCAGCAACGACTGACCATTCAGTTGGTTACATCTCAGGCCCAGAAACACCAATTTCGTGCAAGATTTTACTAACACCTCAACACCAACATCGGTGAGATTACACTCCCACAGGTCCAGGAAGGTCAGATTTGAGCAATGCTCCGCGATAGCAAGAGCTGCTGAATCTGCAACTTCAGAGCTGCACAAATCCAAATGAGACAGTTGCGAGAAGTCATGACTCGAGAGAAACTGTATCCAATGATGTTCATCAACACGTGATGCACCTTGTATCACAAGTTTTTGGAATCTGTTCTCGCGTGGAATGTTTTGCAGGCCAGGATCAATCCCAAGGAAATTCATCAATTTCGAAATTTCAAGAGTTTTGAGCTGAGTAAACTTGCTGAGGGCGAGAGAGGCATTTCGGTTGAAAAAGTTCCTTATGGACAATGATTCCAAGCGATCTCCACAAATTTCTCCGATGTTCTCAAAAAAATCATCCGACACAGAATTGCCATTTGAAATGCTGTGCAAGCATTTTGCTGATAATCCTGCATAAAAGTTATACTTGTAGTAGGTGTAATGGAATCTTTTCAATTTCGGAGCAGACTTCACAATTTGCAGCACGTTGGCATCCAGCATCCCAATTCCATGAAGCTGCAGTTCTTCTAAGTTTGTAAGTTCTGGGAGGTTTGGCAGCATCTTCAGTCTGGGCCTGATACCAACTTTTTCGAAGCTTAGAGCTTTCAAGTTTGGAGTCAAAATCGAATGCAAATCATGAAGAGAAATGTCAATGTCGCAGTCGACGAACTTCAGTACTTCTATCTCTGTGCAACGCAACAGGGATTTACGGATGGACCCGTAGATCTTTTGTGTGGCAGATTTCAGAATCAACACTCTCGGAGGAACCACACAATCTTCATCAAATCCACTTGCAAACTTCAACAACGCAATCTTCTTTCCAGCATTCTGTCGGTCCCCAAAGTCGCAACACACTCGATGCCACAATCGTGGATTCTTGCAAAGCAGTTCCCAATTCGTGCAAACGTGTCTGACATAGCGATGGAGGTCACTCTGTGGAACGAAGGATAAGATAATTTCCAAAACCTCATTTGGCAAATCTGCAATCGAACACATGACCTGACTACGTGGATATGCAAGCAGTAAATTGCAACAATGGGACCAAACCCAAACCTGAATTTTATAAAGAAAAGAAGAAAGACCATGGAGACAAGAAATGAAATATGATTAAATACCTACAGATTCCAGATACCATTGACAGCAGCCAAGTGTTTGCTGTGCTGACCGAATAGGATCAAGGTGTTTACAATTCATGAGAGAGCCCGATTTCAATGCGATAATAAACATCCGCACTGGTGACTTACACCCGCACTGGCCGCACTCATGGGAGCAGTTTTGTTCATCGATTGCATGGAAGGAAAGCTGGTTGCTTAAAAACTCAACGTTGTCGTCTGGTTGCAGTTCGGAATACCTGCTGACATTTGAAAAAAGTTGAACTGGACAAGTTTTCACACGCGCTCAAGTAGCTAAAATAGGATAGGAAGATGAGGACGAGGTAGGTAGGATAGGATAGTTTAGGATAGGTGTGTTAGGATAGGTTAGGTTGGGTTAGGTCAAGTAAGGCGAGGTTTAGTTAGCTTTAAGTATATCACAGAGCAATGGTTCTAACTCGTTCAGTTCAATGTCGGCAGGTATTCCGAACAGTTACCTGTCGTCTCAGTATTTTAAAAGTCTAATTCGATATTCTGGGCACACAAGCTTTTCAGTGACAATGGGTTACAAATGGAAATGAAAGAAAGGAAAACCGTATGATTCCGGAAGAATCCCCGAGCAGTGCTCCCCAACGAGAAAAACTACAAATATCGGCAGCAAAATCAGAAATATTTCAAAACAGCAGATCCGGATCAGAAAAATTCTGCAGCAGACTTCCCCTGGGGTGGTTCAGAATAAACGTGGCAGAGCAGAGCACCAAAAGCAGTGGTGTAATGGTAATATTTGCCCAGACCATACTCTACCCATACGCCCAATGGGCATAAAATTGGCCAGCCCATACGCCCAATGTAAAAGCATTGTGCAATTTTCTTTTCAGGTCATACTGTGTCTGCCGATATTTTACGTAGACCAAACTCCGTATGGGGCCGTATGGCCCCCATTACACCACTGACCAAGAGAGTCAGGTGGTCGAGATGAAGTGACCTTCTATCAAAAGAAAATGTGGAGCAATGTTTTCAAAAACAAATGCGAGAATTTGCCAATGTTGCCCACCTCGAAAGCCAATTTCATTTTCGATGTCAAATTAATGATTTAAAACAGCTTATTGTTGGCAACTGTGTGGGAACATTTCTCTTTGTTTTCAGCACCATGAACTCGGGAACTCTCTGGGTACACATACCTTTAACTGATGGAAATGATATCAGTGTTAAGACCCTCACGAAAAAAAAACTACAGGTATTGGTTCCAATGAACCCATATGCCCCCACATGGCACATGGGTCAGAATAAAAATGGCGAAAAGTAGCATATGGGGACCTAAAGTTGCCAACACAAAGCCGTATGGGGCACTTTTCCGGTGCAAGAAGATGCAATCTTCAATCGTATGATCTAGAGTTCATCACCACTTCAACATTACCTTCAGGTGTTCCAAGCAATTTGTCATTTTTCAATTGGGGGTCCTCTTGGAGTGAAGGCACCTTTAAGCCTTTTAGATATCAAACAATATTAATGGGTAACGAGTGTTCTCTTGTGGAATTAATGCAAATACTCGTAATCTGGACAGCTGCACTTTCTTGAAAAGATGTTGTCTTCAAATCTTCACTAGACTGGGGTCACTGCTAAATCAATCTAAATTCACGATAACATTCACCAGGCTTGAATTTTCATGCTTTCCAAAACTGAAAATGTGTGTCCACTGAGATTGAAATTACATGCCTTTTCAATAGTTGTAACTCTGTGGAAAAGGACTTGCTCACAAAGTTTCAAGGGATACATAGGTGTCACGTGAGGTGTGATCGCCTGTTTACATCAGAAGGTGGACACCGTCTTTAGGCTGACACCAGGCAGCAAGGCTGACATCGACAGCAAGCTGACCTCAGGCTGCAGGATGAGTTCGGGTTCGGACGATTTGGTCAGATACTTAGTCAGAATTTTTCAAAATAGAAATGGATAAATCATACTTTGTATGAGTGCCCAAATGCCACTATGGCAGCTGGCATGAGTTTTCGGGAAAAAACTTCATTTTGAAAAGGCGGAAATTCGTTTGGTAATCAGTGGACAGGTAATTTTTTTCCCTGATCAAGGATAAGTTGTGTGTTTCCTCGCCCGAAAAAATATTCATTTACATAACGTAAAATCATGTTAAGATATTGGTGGGCATTCAGCAACAGTTGATCTGCCAAATATCCAAACCAAACATTCGAAGACATTTGTTGGTGCACAAAGAGGCCGAAGAAGGAGGATCTGGTGATGTGGAAATTGTCATGAATGGAAATCATAGCCACGGCAATTGATCAATTTCCACTGAATTTAATGTAACCCAATCTAAGCTCACCACTCCAACGGTGCCAGGTGAATTTTGAAAAACAGATGCGAGCTTCCTTGGCACATATGTAAGTCATAACATGTGTCGCACAGGATCACATTGAATCTTTGCACAACAATGCCCAAACGTCCAATGTTGTGCCAGAAAATGCCAAATCCATGATACGAAAGTGACTTTTGCCAGTTGCTATGCTTTAAGTCATCCTTGTCTTTTGTACCCTCTAAAATTTTTATGTGACTTGATTTGTGTGTATGATCAGTTAAAATAACTGACAGTTAATTGGGTGTGTATGCTGCAGCGTAATTAGTGTCAGGAGGGAGATTTACCATCTCACTCGGAATGTCTCATTCAACATTAACGGCGTGAAGGTGACTGATTGGTAAAAGCACACATTCCTGATCTTTTCTTGAGCGTTCCTTGCAGATTTTGAGATTTCCTTCAGACAATCCTATCGTCAATGATGGGAGATTACATCTCTACTCAATTCACTCACTGGAACTTCGAGATAGGCAAAGCATTTTTCCAGAAACAATTTTTGAAGTGTTAAACATTATTTTGAATTGATTGGATGACGCAGTGGGCATTCAAAATACACTCACAACATTTTGTTTACTGCAAATAGAGATGCACAGATAGGCAGTCCTTCGAATCAATCATCAAACCACCTGAAAGATTCAAACTAAGGTTCTTTTGAATATCAGGCAAACAAAGCCCAGTCGTGGACACAGATCTTCACGATAAGCAAGCAATATCACTTTTCGCTTTGTAAAGAACGATTTCTCTCCCTACTCGAGCGTCTCTTCAATGCTTTCCTCTCTGAATTGGCCACCACTCTCTGACAGGCGTTCTCAGTTCAGGCTTTCAGCTCTCAGTAAGATTTTCACACATCATGGTGGCTGGTCATGTCTTTCTGATACTCTTGCTGCTCCTGCTTTTATTGGTCGACATGACCATGCTTTCAAGATTCTCCTTTATCAACCTTCTAAGAACATACTCAAGTATTCATTCATTCCAAGAACTATTGTAGACTGGAATTGTTTATCACTCTGTTGAATCACTAATTCTGTCTCAAAATATGCCTCCTTGTACTTAGACCTTATCCTGTGGGCCCTATTCAGATCTGGTGCAATGCATGGGGTTGATAAAGATGTGGTCTGGGAACTGGTCGGGGACCCATGCCCAGACCTAAGCCGGGAACCTGCCCGGAGTCGGCGGCCCATGTTGGCGGCCCCTCACTGCGTGGTCAGTGCAAAACCGTTTTCACGCAGCTGGGAAGAGGGAGTGTGCGTACTGCTGGCGAACGCCGCTGGTGCTTCCGTGACTCCCTGCGCTTGTTAACCGGCAGTTGCCGGACGGCGCTCTCGCCGCGCGACTGACGCAAGGCGAACCTTTCCCTCATTGTAGTGTACTGGATAGCGTAGGTACCCACGTACGTAATCCTCTAAAATACTCTCATCTCTTATCATGCTTCAAACTTTGGCTTTATCCACCATCCAAGAGCATCTTGACGTAGGTACCTGCCTATTCTTTCATTTCGGTTCTTGAATCAGTTGTCCTGGCTAAATGTAAATTATTGTGAAATTTCTTTCAAAATCTCAGATCCCCCTTTTCTGCCTCTTTTTTCTCTTTCCTCTGGTTTCTTTGCTTCTTTTTTGTTTGTTTGTTTTTTATCCTACATCCCTTTCTGCTCGGAAGTTCTATTTTATTGCATTCTTTCCACTTTTGTGTATTTTTGAGATTGTGAATGGGTATGCATGAGGAGATGAGTGTTAGATGATTGCTCAAGTTTGGATCTTGCCTGGTTGTGTATGTGTGTGTGTCTGCTTGGGTGTCTGAAGTGATTGCTATATGACTAGGCCCCGTCCACATTCCGATGATCTCTTCGCGGTCCTTTCCCCTCCTTTTCCCTTTACCCCTCCTTTCGATAATGCAGCCGACGGTCGCGTTTCCTTCCCATCCCTTCCCCTCCCTTCCCTGGTATATGATGAACCTCTTCTGTTCACAATTGATGATTGCCTTTATGGCATGAAAACCTGTAGAACAGAGTAAATCTGATACCGATACCGATCACTGTTCATTGTTTGTATGTGAAAACGGAAGTTACAACAATAGAACTTTCCACCGATATGAATTTTCAAATGCAAAATGACAGCTTTTCAATAACACTTTTGCCACAACAGCACCATTGGAGTTTGTGTCCTCTTCAACCGAATTCAGGACGTCTAATCCGAACTCACAGTGTCTGACCTGAGTTTTCAAGTAAAAATACATGATGCCATTTTATTTATGAAAATGAACAAGCACTTTGGGTCAATCATCAACGCAACGTTCTCACTGTTAAAATTTAAATCTTTGGATATGGCTGGAGGATTGGTTGCTGCTAAACGAATTAAGGGAACAAGGAAAATTATGCAGGAATATAACAAAAGAAGGTGGCATCATTACAAATCATAGCCACAAGAAAATTCAAACAAATCAAAATTGAAAAATGTCAGGAAATCAAAAACAATCACTAAGCACTTCACATGCTTTTTTGTGCTGTTGAAATCTCACTGCTTCAAATTTTTTCTTCCTGCACCTTTCCGAAAAAAAAAATAAAAACCTGAAAGCACACTGACACTTGGAACGAAGAAAAGGCAAAAACACACCGGATTCACCAAAACACACCTGATTCACCAAAACACACCTAATTCACCAAAACACACCGCGGATTCGCCAAAAGACACCTGATTCACCAAAACACACCGGATTCACCAAAACACACCGGATTCGCTAAAAAACACCTGACTCACCAAAACACACCGGATTCACCAAAGCACACCGGATTCACCAAAACATACGGGATTCACCAAAACACACCTGATTCACCAAAACACACATGATTCACCAAAACACACCGGATTCGCCAAAAGATATCTGATTCAGGAAAACATACAGGATTCACCAAAGATACCGGATTCACAAAAACACACCGGATTCACCAAAACACACCTGATTCACCAAAACACAGCGGATTCACCAAAATACATCAGAGCCAACCAGATTTGACCAAAAACATTCAGAAAACTGAACGGAACAGGAACTCAGGAAATAGGACAAAATAAAATCAAACAGGAAAAAACCCCAACCATGACACCACATCCCTGCCAAAGGAAAATCTGACATATTGTAAACGCAACTGATGACCTCAGGCAAAAAAACTCCAAATCTATACATTCACTCCTCTTTTGTCAAAATCGTTGCAAATGGTCTCACCTGAGATAAAATATAAACCCACTCTGTCTTGGAATCGTTCATGTCCCCAAAACCATACAAAAATACATATAAAATTCCAAAACCATACACCCCCTATTTTGAAATCATTGCTGATGTCCTGCGTTATTAGGTAAAACGACCTTAAAACCCAGAAGGAGGGACAAGGAAAGCAGGCACCCTTTTGAGATTGTTGTCGGTTTTGGATGGTTTTTGTGTGTTCCTGAAGTTTTTGAGGTTGCCCTTCGAAACCCTTTACATATATTTGATTTTATGGACGTGTTGATGGTAATTGATTCACAATGATGATAGCTGATGAAGACCAGGCAAAATGCAAAAAGTGTGCCCACGTCAACTGCAAACTCAGCCTGCAACGTGGGCACGTATAATTTCGTCAGGCCATCAGCTTGTAGACTGGCCCTTTATGAGTTGCATCTGTAGAGCTTTACTCTCGCATGAATTCTCCAGAAACTTTCCAGCACACAATGCATGTTTCATCACCTGATGTCGATATCAGGTGATGCAACATGCATTGTGTGGTGGAAAGTTAATGGAGAATTCATGCGAGAGTAACTAAAAGTTAAAGACTTTTGAGAAATCTTCCCAGCTGACCGGAATGTCGATGGACAAAGATGCTGGTATCAATACCAACATCTTTCGTATCATTCATAGGCATTCCGGCCAGCTGGGAGGATTTTTTAAATCATTTTGAAATCCCAGAAAAGTGCACCGAAGTCTTGCAGCAATCCTGGTAGTTTTAGGCGTCGCCCTTGTTGAATTCGATTATGTGCTCGTGGAAAAAAGACAATTCAATCTAGATCCAGAAACATTCACACAGCAAAAAATTTAAGAGTTGCTATCATCAGCAGAGCTTTTCACGAGACTTCTGAGAAACGCTGTATAAAATGGCTATGGCTCAGGAAAAGCAGCAAACATACTGCTGCAGCAACCACTTTTACAAAATTGAATTTCCAGGACTGAGATTGATATCAGCAGATTGGCATCGTCTGGGTCCACCAGAAAAACAGGCGAGTATCTTATTTTCACCACAAAATCTTCACTCAGCTGTGGTTAGACACCTCAATACACTTCACACAACAGTGGATTGAGCTGACCATTCATGGTAAAATAACTGCGGTCGCTGAAAACTGAGCAATCAAATGGTCGTATGTGGACTTTAGAGGTGGCATGGTTTGTCTCTGTCGGTCGCAGGTAAGCATGCAAAAGATGATAACCATATGCACAAAAAGTGGTATCACTAAAAATCATAGCCACAACTAAATCAATAAGGAACCAAGGACAAAGTTGAAATATTTGGATTAAGCCAATTGTAAGAACTGGCCAAGACGATTCCTGTTCAGTTGCATAAGTTGAAGTTTTTTACTTTTACCAGTTCATACTTAGAAGCCCCCATCTCTTGGCATCTTGACAACATAATCACATCTTCGATAAACTATTTAAGAAGATCTAAGAAGGGTGCACAAAATAAAACACATTTCTGTGATTTCAAACCGATTTATTCGAAACAAAAGGTATGAAAAAGTTTTATTGAAAAAGTTAATATTGAGATAGAGGACATGAGAAGATAAAAAATTTCTTTTTTATCTAAAAATTTCCGCCTCAAATCAATGAAAACAAAACTCCGCCTAATTCTGAACATGGCAATGCTCCCTCCTGAAAATGCCAAAAACACATTCTGAATATGGCAGTGCTCTGCAATCCTTCCACCGTGAAGTCAAAAACAAAACATTCTGAATGTGGCAATGCTCTCTCCCGAAAAATGTCAAAAACATATTTTCAGAATGAAAATGTTACCTCAACAACGCAAAAAACACATTCTCAAAAAGGCAATGCTCCATCCTCAAAAATGCCATAAACACATTCTGAATATGGCAATGCTCCATCCTCAAAAAATGCAAAAAACACATTGGGAATATGGCAATGCTCCAAACATCAAGAATGCAAAAAACAAAACTTGTGCATATGGCAATCATCCGTTCTCAAAAATGCCAAAAACACATTCTGAATGTGGCAATTCTTCCAACATGAAGTCAAAAACAAAACATTCTGAATATGGCAATGCTCCCTCCCGAAAAATGTCAAAAACAAACGTATTTCAGAATGGAAATGTTACCTTCTCAACAATGCTAAAAACACATTCTCAAATAGGCAATGCTCCATCCTCAAAAATGCCAAAAACACATTCTGAATATGGCAATGCTCATTCCTCAAAAATGTCAAAAAAACACATTGTGAATATGGCCGACACAGCAGCTCCCAAATAATGTGGGTACCTTCATGTGAGATTTCTGGGTCTAATGTACAAGATTATAATTGTCGTGATGTTGGCACTCAGAGCATCTCATCTGTTGGAGATATCTGTATGCCCACAACAAGAAATGCATGGATATCTACCTGATCAGGGCTTCTGACTGGACACAAAAAAGCGGAGGACCACCACATTATTGGAAAACAGGTGGTCAAGGGAAGGTCATGCTCGACTGGAAACACTAAAGGTCTAAAAAGGAATCCTAAAATTATGGTGCCACTTTCTTCTCCAGCTCGGAGCCTGAATAGTAGGTTTTTCACCGCGGACAAACAAGGCTAATCAGTAACCGTGGCCAGTCAAGCTTGCTCTCATATTATTCTGCTTTCCAGAAAAGATATTCCGCACCAGGGCAAGTTCATCAATGAAAGCAGTTGAAATTTACCGAACAACTTCAACAAGAAGGGGGAGCACCAGCATTCACCAAGAGGGATTGAATGTGGTCTTCTTGGGAGGATATTTTCCATGCCGCCTGATTTCCTGAGGGGGTGACATTCTGTTTGCAGACGGGAGCCCCCATTTTTTGCAAATGGGCTTTTTGGGATACGAGCATGTGCAGGATGCTCCTTTTCTGTAAATATGATATCCCCAAAACATCAACTGAACTGCCTGTTAGATTGCAACTTGGGAGGGAGATACAGTTCTGGAAATATTGCATGCAAGAATCCAAAATGTCATATAATGTCTCAAATGTGTCTTAAATGGTCACAGGCCTCCACATCACAGGAAAAACTGCCCAAGGACTGACAACAGTTAACAAGGGGAAAAAAGACCAGTCACGGTTTTGCCAACCCTGCATTAAGGCACATTTGTTGATCAAACCAGGCAAATTTGCAATGAAAAGGAGGAACCAAAATCATCAGAAGACACAGTATGTAGAGCAGGAGCTGCATTGCAAAAATCATCAAAGAAAGGCAACAGTCAGATTGATCTGATCAGTTGAATGGTCGAGAAAATCAATTGCTCAAAAGCCAAAATCAATTGCGGCAACAAATGCATGACAGAAAATCAAAGTTCCACAAGTGCAAAATTCCGTTGAAATGAGATCACCGATGGAACCTCCAGCAGATCTTGTCGATTCCACCACAGCATTTTTCCTTCCGAATGCCAAAACATGCAGATACTTCACAATGAAGTTCGTTCAGAAAACAGGTGACGATGCTGTAATTGAGCATAAGACGACAACAGGTCCAGATTTTTATGAAATGTCGCATTTCAAGCACAATTGAAACGGGCGAGATCGCTGAAAACAATTGAAGGGAGCAAAGTTTGAGAATGTGCATATCTGGAGGAAATGGTCAGGCCAAGAATCGTTCTTGTTAGTCCACAACCTCGATATCCCCTTCTATTTTTTCCCTCCTCCATCTGAAACAAGTGAAAAGACAACTAACGTGGTATCTCTCTCATCTCCAGAAAGATATAATTCTGACACAGTCCCCTGTGTCCACGTCAATGCACATAAATATTTGTACACACACACATTTTATGATTTTCAGAGAAATCCCCTTTTTGTTTCCACCGGAAAGCACGTGGAATAGGCCTGAACCGGCTGGCTTAGCTTCAGCAAAACCTGCCATACTGCCAATTCTATAGTTTCTGAAAATTCGCAAGCGATAAAATAAGCTTATGTAGAGAAATTGTCATTTTTTATTTTTGCGCTGCCTCACATTTTGTCTTTTTTCTCCAAAATCAAAATTTCGATGCATCAGCACCGCAGAAACTTTTGCGGCCGATTTCCAAAAAGAAGATTAATCCGCGGATCGCCGCGATCCGTGGATCGATGAGTGTTGAGCTGGTTGACCACAGGCATTTGGATTCACATCGATATAGCGAACGACAAGGTCAACCATATCACCACTCGTCGATCCGCGGATAAAAGCGATCCGCCGATTAATCTTCGTTTTGGAAACTGGCCGTTGGTGTCATTTCAGCTGAAAATTTTAAGTGTTTCCGGAAGCATATTCTTTTGTGTTCCCGGAAGCAAAAAAGTGTTCCCGCAAGAAAAAAGAAAAAAATTTAAGTGTTCCCGGAAGCAAAATGCATAATTTAAAGCATGGGCGCAAATCACGGGGGGTTGGGTGGGTACACCCCCCCAGAATTGGGTGAGTGGAATTCTGGAGGGGGTGGGGCCCTTTTGCCAACCCCAGAGAGGGCCCCTGCCTCAGCCCTAAATTCCCCTCTGGGGCCCTCAGAACGCCAGGGAATCAATCCAGCTCCAGCTTTCAACATAAAAACCTCATATCCAAAAAAAACTGCAAAAACACGACAAACTTGTGGGAAAGTAAAAGCGAGTGCAAACCACCTGCTATGGTAACGCTGTGTTGGATAATGCTATGATAACGAACATATTTTATTGATGGAATTCTGGTGGATTTGGGTTCTCTTGCCAACCCCACGGAGGGCCCCTGCCACCAACCCAAATAAACCGCTCTTGTGCCCCGAGAACGCAAGGGAATCAATCCAGATCCACAGCCTCCAGCTTTCAAAACCCTCTTTTCCAAAAAAACAAGTCTCTTCAGTGGAAAAGAAAAAAATGAAAGCCAAAGCACCTGCAATGGCAGCAGCCTGATTCCATCTAGGTGAATAGAAGCGAAGCGGCATGATTTGTCCAAATTTCAATGACACCGTACGAGTTATACAAAGAGGAAATAAGTATTTCCCACGAGGAAACAAAAAAGTTCATTTTATTCGTGGACCACTTGCAGGTACCAGGGACCCATTTGTTCTCATTTGCAAAACAGAGGCCAAAATGATGGGGCAATCAAGCCGAATTCGTCCCGAAATTGGGAATAGTTGACTAGACTGACCATCTGGCCTTGGCCATAATGGTGCCTAAAATAGCCAAAATCCGGCCCAAAATGCATGTTGAAATTCCTAACAGTTATCACACCTCTGTGGTTCTCCCAGACACCCTGCTGGGCTCTTCAACTCTTCAACTCCCTTGGCATTGGCAACCCACTTGAGCCAAGAACTGCCCCCGACTTTGTTTCACAATTTTGAATTTTTTATCACTTCTCCTCTTGGCCTTCTTTTGTAGGAGACATATCGCTTTTGTTTTTTGCACCTGCTTTCGTGAATTTCAGAAAACGTTTCTTGCACACACATGGAAATTCAGGCTTTCGTGCAGGACTCTTGCGAATGTGCCTCAAATTTGCATAACTATACAAGTGCACCCATCATTTCAAGGCTCATTTTGGGCCCAAAATATTTGAAGAAACATCAATTTCGGACCCCAAATGTACACTCGAATTTCAAAATTTCTTCAGCTTCTGGGGGACTTCGTCCCCCAGACCCCCTGCCAGGGGCTCTGTCCCTTGGATCCCCGCTGGGTCGCTGTCCCAGACCCCGTTGCGCCTGTGGCGGGCTTCATATGGTACCGACCCCGCCCTTATCGCCAACAAGTGGGCCCCGATTTTCATAAAAGGGCCCCTGTTCTCAACAAAGAAGGGCCCCTCGAGGCAACTAACCCCCCAGATTTCGAGAGGGATTTGCGCCGCTGATTTAAAGTGTTCACGAAAGCAAATGCAAAATTATAAGTGTTCCCAGATGCAAACTTCAAAATTTTAAGTGTTGCCGGAAGTACGAAATGAAAAATTTTAAGAATGCCCGGAAGCAAAATATAAAATTTTAAATGTTCCCGAAAGCAAATGCGAGATTTTGAGTGCACCCGAAAGCAAAATAACAAAATTTCGAGAGTTCGAGAGAGGAATCAAATGCAAAAATTCAAGTGTTCCATGAAGCAGATGTTTTTTCGTATTTTTTGAAGCAAAATGCAAAATTTTTAGTGTTCCCACAAGCAAACCGCAAAATTTTAAATGTTCCCAGAATTAATAAAATTTGAAATGCTCCCAGAAGCAAATGCAAAATTGTGCATTCAGTCATTGACCCAATGTGAAACCATTTGCTTTGGATTTCTGAGAAAGCACAACACAGAGCCCTGTGACACAAAATGTTCGAACTTTACGACTCAGTGCCCGGCGATCAAAACTGAATTTTCGACTGGGTGCCACGCAATGCAAAATATTCGAATTTTTCGACTGGGTGTTCTGTGACATAAAATATTCGAATTTTACGACAGGATGCACCGTGATGCAAGAGATGACATTTTTTCAACTGGTTGACCGTCCATGCAAAACAAGAATTTTTCGGCTGTCTAAAAACTGCGATGCAAACTATATGAGTTTTCGGCTGGGTGCTCTGCGATGCAAAATATTCGAATTTTTGACTGGATGCACCATGATGCAAATTATTTGAATTTTCAACTGGATGCACCACGATCCAAAACAGTAGATTTTTTTCGCCTGGATGCACCGTGGGGCAAAATCTCTGAATTTTCAACTGGATGCAACCTGACACAAAATGTTTGAATTTTTTGACCGGATGCGCCACGATGTAAAACATTTGAAATGTTGACTGGATGCCTAATGGGGGATCAAAATTAATTTACAATGGCTTCCAATTTGTTTTCATCCAATTTCAACAAGTCTTGATGCAACTGGTTTCCCCAGAGCCGCGGTCGGCAACCTTTTGATTCTGACGGACCCCATAACCGCGAAACCCCTTAGCTGCGGACCATCCACCCTCCAAAAGTCGAGAAAAATGATCTCAAGGGAGAAAATCTGCAAATTAAGCCTATGCCCATGCGTCATGGCCAACCATAACTACCATAGTTGCCTCTGACAACAGAGATGTGTACAATCCGAATTCGAAATTATTACGAAAATTTTGGAGGTAAAATTTTAACGAACCAAAAACGTAAACTTCTGTGACTGTTACTGAGAAATGGTATCATCGTGCAATGTTTATCCTTTTTTTCGCCCCAACTTTTTCAATACACACGTACGGACACCACAGCAGCCCAATTCCAACGGTCACAAGATTGGGATTGGCGGCGCAACAACAACACCCCCGCCACCAATCCCAATGATGCCGTTCGCCATCCAATAATTGTGCTCACAATGCTCCCCAGTACCTACTCACAAAAACGCCAAGTTGATTGATGGCAGCGAAGGCAAAAAGGCAGAGCGCAACTCAAATGTTTGGCTGGCATTTCAGCGATTGATGCATTTCACGTTTGACGAAATCAATGTGTGGGAGTGGGAGGGTAAACACCTTGTTTCGCCTGCATGGCACATCGTCCCCGAGCGAACTGTTTGGGACATTTTTTATTGAAAGACAAAAGCCCTTCGCGGACCCTCCGGCCTTTTCCCGTGGACCCCTTGGGGTCCGCGGACCCCAGGTTGCCGACCGCTGCCCCAGAGTTTCACGCCTTGCATGAATGTCATGATGTTTTGCAGCTCATGCTGCAAAAATCACGCCTGAGTTACAGAAAATTTTGGTGTGGAGTGTAGATGTCCGGTTTCTGGGTTTATTTATTTATTTATTGGCAACCTTTTGTTGCAAAAATTTTTCAAAATTCGACGAGGGGTCAAGTTAGTGTTGATGTGGATACCTTATCTCTTAGGATCAATATGAGGGTGGTTGTGCCTGATAATCATCTTGCGAGTATGCAGTGTGTCCACTGCCTATTTAGGATCAGATTCAATCTCCTCACCCCAAGCCCAGAGGAGCCTGTTTGTTTGAAAAAAAAAAACAACAAAAACGCAGGGTCCCCAACCAAAATCAAGCAGGCAAAATTAAAGCCAGGACAAATCTGCACAATTATAATGTGCGAGGCTTTACTGATGTTTCTTACAAACTCAAAAATACATCAGGAAGTGATCATGGGGTCAAGAGGGATGGAACTGATCCATGAAAGGTAGCTAAAGCAAGACTAGAACGTTAGCAGTGGCACGTTTGCATGAAGAAAAAGAGGATTTTATGACCATGTCTAAATTTCTAACATGACGGATTCCAAAAAATGAAGACTGTGTAACAAATATACACTGAGCATCGCACAAAAATACCCCGAAACTCACAAAAACACCCGAACATCACACAAAAATACCCTGAACATCACAAAAATACCCGGAACATCTGAAAAAATGCCCCGAACATCTCACAATGTGAAAATCTTCACTCCTGAATCTGAACAACATTTACGAAAAAATATACATCCTGCAGAACCCCTTTTTAGACCCCATCCAGTTATTTCATGGAATTTCACCCTCTTTTGTGCCTTGAACCGCACAAAAATGATTCCTTCAGTCAAACTGTGAAAATTCGATTTTTTATCATTTGGACCCGCAATGGAAAAATGCTGCCAGCAACCACAGCTTTCATGAGCATTGAGCACACAGCTAAATTATCTGACTTATGGCAAGAAATAAATATTTAAGTACGTTTTGATTTCAGGGAGCTTTGGCAAAGTAAATGTGGGATACCTGAAACAAGTTTGAGTTGTGATGTTTTTGGACTGTCTCACAATGTCTTTATCGATGAAATCTCGCTGTAGAAATCTTTGCGAATTGTCGGCCTTTAGCGTTGAATTCTCTACTGAAATCACACTATTGTGTTTAGCATTGAAATCTCAATACTCCATTCACATTGTGTTTAGCGTTGAAATCTCACTACTGAAATCTCACAATGAGTAAAGCATTGAAATCTCCACTACTGAAATCTCACTGTGTTTAACATTGAAATCGCATTGCTGAAATCACACTACTCGTATGTGTTTGGTATTTAAATGTCACTACATTTTTGCATTGAAATCTTGCACATCGGGGCACAGAAAAAAAATAACGAAGTAAAGAACCAAAAAGACAAAAAGACAAGAAGAAAAAACATAAAACGTTTTTCATGAAAATACCTGAATCATGTGAATGTGTGAAAAAAAATCATTTATATTTCCGGAATAGAATTCGAAAGAGAACGCTTGAAACAATTCTGCTTTTGGGGATCTGAAAAGGTTCCACAGTTCCCAGCGAAATTCAAGGAGTAATCTTTGACTTGAGCGTGCAGACATGTAATCACATATGACGACTCTGCAATCACACATGAGGACACATGAAATCAGACATGAAGTTCACCAGTCAATATCTTTTCTACGTAGGATGTTATTTCAACACAGATTGCTCACAACCTCTTGTTTCACATAAGCACCGGAAATATTTCTGCGCAAAACATAAGAGCATCTGTCGATGGGTGCATGGCTGATTTTTGAAATTAAAAAGCTACTCATCCTCCAACGTTTCTGAGCAATTAACTTACCCCGATGCAATCAAAGCCCAGTGCATCTCAGAATCAGAATTGGCATCCGTAAACGAATTGCCCGCATGATTTGACGGATTTGGTCAGCATACATCAAACGTGAAAAAAACACAGCCAGCTTTCTAAGCTTTGGCAAGTGATCTGGTATGATGGGCAGCAATAAATGGACCTCCAGTTGGTCTGTACATGACAGGTTCAAATTCTCCAACTTCCTACACGATTTAACCAGGGCTTCTACACCAGCCTCAGTGACATAACAACACCCGATCAGTGCCAAGCAGGTCAGATTCGGGCAACGGTTTGCAATGACCAATGCAGCGGCGTCCGAGATCTTACTGCAGCCAACCAAAGCCAAGCACCGAAGCTGAGAGAAATCAGGTTTCAAGAAGAACTGCACCCAACTCTTTTCATCCACCTCAACTGCATCAAAAATAGCCAGTTCATGATATCTGTTCTCGCACGGAATGGATAGCAGGCATTGGTTTGATAGATCACATGCCCCATGAATCCGAAGGATTTTCAACTTGGAAAATTTTCTCAGAGCTTCAAAAAGACCCAGGTGAGATCTTAAGATGTTGACGATCATAGCCTGCAGTCTGTCACCGCAAATATCTCCAAGGCGCAGGAAAAAGTGTTCGGAGGCTTCTTTGACATCCGACGTTGAAATGGCATAATCGAATTCTCTCAAATTCGAGGCAGCTCTAACGATATCAAGAACATTATCGTCAAGCATCCCAGATCTATGCAGGCGGAGTGACTTTAAATTCATCAGCGTTGGTAGTGTTGACAGTCTTTGATTTCTAGGCAAAATTCTCACTCCATCAAATTTTAAAACTTTCATAGACGGTCGAAGAAGTGATTGAAAATCATCAGCGTGAATATCAATATCAATTACGCACTGATTAAATTTCAGAACTTGTAGGTTTTCACACAGCAAAATATCTGATCGGACTTCAGCATAGATCTTTTCACCCATGAGAATGAGTTGCAATTCTCTTATATGTGGAACTGCAAGCTTCAACAAAGCAACCAGTGTTTCCGTGCTGCGATCCTCGATAAAATTGATGCAGAGCCGATGCCATAATCTCGGGGTTTCGCAAAGGAGGCTCCAACGGGTGCAGACATGTCTCAGGTGGGCGTAGAGATCATTCTGTGGAATGAAGGAAAATATGACTACCAGCAGCTCATTGGGCAGGTCCGTAATTCCAGGCATTCTGTGGAGAGGCAGGTTTAACAGAATGTGGGAATGCCTCGGTCTATTAGGACTCAGAATCTAGAACACAAACACAAAAAATTGAAACAAAAAGAGAATAAAGATTCCCTCTTTTAGAAGGTAATGCCAGGCCTGTTCACACAACTACAGCAGTTCCCAGATATTTTCGGTACCTTGCTGTGAGATTTCTGGGTGAAAACTTCCTTTTGACATTGTCGGAATCAAGGCACGCAGTGCATCCCTTCTGTTGGTTTCATCTGTTTCCCACATCAAGAAGTGCATGGGTGCCTAACCAGGGTGACTGAATACGGAACAGTAAAACACCACATTGTTGGTAATCAGGTGACCAAAGAAATATCTTGAGGAAAAGACATGCTCGAATTAAAATACTGAATCTAAAAACCGTATCATAAAATTATGCACTACTTACTCTACGAGATCGGAGCCTGAGAAGTCAGTTTTTCATCAGGGACAAATAAGGCCAATCAGTAACTGTCACCAGTCAAGCTTGCTCTCATCCCATCCTTTCCATATTGATATACACGAACCATGCTGGGGCAGTTCAACAATGAAAACACAGATGTCAAAAACACAATCTAAATATGACAATGTCCCCATCTTGAAGAATCTCAAAAGCAAAACAAAAGAAAACATTATGAACATGGCAATGATCCTGCCATCAATAATGGCGAAAACACACTCTGAACACGGTCATGTTCCGGGACCCACCTTAAAAAGGTCAAAAACATGAGAAAACGACAGCTGTTCTTAAAGATATGGGGAACAGAACCTCTCCTATGCTCGGCTGCCTTAACTGGCAAGCAACGAGCATATTTTGACGAGCTTTCTAATGCGAGGGTCACTGCCTTGGCCACACAGGGCCCCAACACAGGCAACCTCATATACGAAAAAATAGGAAAAAGTGTGAAGCAAATTGCAATAAACTAGGCAAAATAATATGCCGCCAGCAAAGTGCCGGGCGACAGCGCGGAGTTGCCTGTTATCTCACACCGTATCCCTAATTTTTATTTTATTATAAAATCAAACAGGACAGGGTGTCCGCAAAGAGGCTCTTGTAGTTCGAAAATCGGAAACTGGAAGAAAGATGGCCACAAATTATGCTGACAACTCATTTGTGCTGGCAACACTTGTCATTGAAGTTGCAAAAAAAACGAAATTGTTTTCATTATTCACGGTTATTTTTTATCCTTGTCCCCCACCCTATCAGAAGGGAATGTCCCG
>JASGXE010000723.1:0-30534 GCA_030068105.1 Sinentomon sp. SZTP_YWyxl
AAAGGATAGGATCAGGAAGGAAGGGATAGGATACCCCTCAGCAGACCCACGCCCCAAGAAAGTGCAATGCAAGGCTTTACGGGTCCACTGTGGCCCATAGCAGGCCGGTACAAACAGGAAAGATGATTGTTGCTAAATTGGCAAGAGGAGCTATTAACGAAAACTGAAACTATTTTCTGACTTCCGGAGCTGATACTGCCAGGTAACACCTCTATGGATTTTTTTATCTATTTTCATTGATGCTTGATGGACGATTTTTCGAATGCACAATCGAATTCATGCAAATAGAAAACTGAAAACAGGAAATGGCATTCAATTTGATACACATGCCAGCTAAACGTATGCAAATCCTCAAACAGCGCCATCTTCAGAATTAATTGCAAGTGAAATCTGATTTTCCTAAATAGGCAATCTGCCCTGCAAAGAAAAACAGCAACTTCGAAGTGGGGCTTGCAAAAGAATTTGTGGGAAAAACATTGCGTGGCGGGGTAAAACGTCCATTTTTGAAGTAATCCTCAAACAGAGTCTTTTGCTGCTTCCTGCCAAGCTAGTGTGTTCCAACTTCCATCATCGCAGGTGCAAACAAAGAAATTTTGCAAATTGTATTCGCTGCCTTTGTGGTTCCACAGCCAAAATTCATGGAGAGCAGGCACCGAACTGCGGCCAAAAACCGAAAGGATGATCTGAAAAACTAAAGTGCTGAAACATCCTGGCGTGTCCAGTCGAGATTCTTAATATCTGAATGTCATTGGGGGAGCCGATATTTTGCGTCCTGGCGCATCCAGTCGAAAATCTTTCCGCTCTCTGTGAGTCCTTCTTCGGAAAAATACTGCATGCTACCAGGGTGCCAGGGAAGAACGCCAAAGACCAAAAGCAAAAAACGAAATTGCGAAAAAGTCCTGGCGTATCCAGTCGAGAAGCTTCTCAGCGGACAAGAATCGCATTGGCGGAGAACCGATGTTTTCGTCCTGGCGCATCCAGTCGGATACATTTGATTTCAGCTCTTTGGGGAGCTGCTGTTTTGGATCCCGCAATTTCCATAGAACAAGGCAAAAGAGTGAAGCTGCGAGTTGGAAAACGAAAGTGCGCTGAGTCCTGGACTGTCCAGTCGAGAAGCTTGATGTCCGAGCACGACAATCTCGTTGACGGCGATCTGATATTTTACATCCACCAGGAGCATCCTGACCAAAATCTTTGCCAACCCTGCCTCTGTGAAGTTCGTTTTTTTAAAAGATTCGAATGCATGGTAAATCATGTTAAACTCCAAAAAAGCAGAAACAAGCAGTTGAATGGCTTGCAGAGCAGTATAGAGAATTGTGCTGTATTATGGCCGACCACTAACCAACATCAGCAGGACAATCGAATGACTTCCAGTTGAACAGGATTGCTTGCATGCTTTTTGATTGCTGCGTCCCGACTGATTGACGAGCGAAGCGAGTCTACAACGGACAGCAAACCATAATTTGTGTGCAACGATAACTCAAAAAGTTTTTAACCGATCGCACCCAATTTTTGTGAAGGCGAAGATGTCAATGTGTCGCGTTGCTGTATAGTTTTTGGTCAAAATCGGTGAAAAAATGACAAAATGGCACAACAAAAACAAAATTGGTCTTTCCCCCGCCCCACCTCAACAAAACCTGCAAGGAGTGTGGCGCAACAACGAACAGACACTGCAGGCCGAGAAATCTCCGAACCTCACTCACCGCGCCCCCATGCCAGGGCCAGTGCAGTGCCATGCACAATTTGCATCCCAAGGCAGACAATGAAGGAGACAAGGCCAAGAGAGGCGAGCACAGGACAGCAACAGAGCAGAGAAGCCAAGCTGAGAAGAAACAAACAGGACAAAAGGTTGCGTTTTGTTTCAGTTTGAGGTTTCAGTCAATGAATGCAGGAATCAATGATTCATCAGTCAACAACACCACACAAAAAAGAAAGAAGCCCGAACCGAACACCAGACACCAGCAATGTGTGCATGCAGGAACCTGCTGTCGCGAGTGACTGCTGTGCAGTGTGGCGGAATGGGGAAAATTTGTCCTTTTGGGGAAATTTTGCACCCTTTGGGGAAGGTCTGGGGAAATCGATAGTTTGTGGAAATTTCGAGTTTTGTCCACCAACAACAGCGCAAATGGATTTTGCAGAAATGCGAAACGGGGATTTTTTTCTGCTTTCGCTTTCGTTCCATATTCTTGTGACTGTCGTGACACATTTTGACACGACTAAGCAGCCTATGCTAGAATATTGAATCAAAGAAGAATTTTCGATTTTCGATTTTCGATCTTGTTTCTTTGTATTGAATTGTCACAAGAATGGATTAAGTTCGGTTAGGAAAGGACAGGATGGTACACAAACGAGGCCCGCATCCCGCGAAGACACCGAACTCCTCCAGCCGCACCCCATGCACAATTTTCGCCACAAAGCTCACAATGGTAAAACAACCGCAGCGAAACATCAGCCATAACGCATCAGCACTCACATCAGCACATTCCATTAGCACTCCGGGATTTTCAGGAGTCCAAAATGTGTGCTGTTGGATTGCGGCGTTTAAAGGGGGTGTGCGCTACGAAAGACATGCGAGTGAATGGCGGACCGCGGTGCGATGCCCACAGAAAGTAAAATTTCTCCTGAGCCAAGCGACGTTTTTTGATGCAGTTTCGCATGGCGCAAAGCTGAAAAATGAGCGCTTCCACACATGTACTCGTATAATGATCCCAACCTTTTGTCGGGTAAAACTCTGAAACCATTTGAGGAACAAAAGTGCTCAAGTTTCGGAGAAATAAAATTCTGGGCCCCTGCCAAGAATCTCAAAAATCATTGGATTTGAACACCACTCAACAATGGCGGAATTGTTTTGTTTTTAAGCGGTGAAAAGGCAGTGCCACCCTCGGATTTCCACCAAACTTAGCATAACTTGCACAACAATTGCCGCCCACAGACCGCTTGTGCAGTGCGTCGATTGTGCAGGAGCAAAAGCGACTGGGAAGCGTATTTGATTAATCTATACGGATTTGGCACTTTTCCATCTTATCCCATGTTAAACTTCTGACCAAGAAAAAGTGAGAAAAACACTCGGAATAAAAAAATAGGTTAGGTTGGATTAGGGTAGGTTAGGTAGGTCAGGTTAGGATAGGTTTGGTAGGTTAGGTTGGGTTAAGCTAGCTTTTGTTTGCTTTTTTCTTTGCGAGAAAAGTCGGGATTTCTCCCGATTCGTATAGATTAATAAAATACACGACCGGGGCATGAACGACTGGAACACGCAAGAAAAAAGCTGATCGCTCGTCTACAACAGGAAGCCTGTCTCCTGTTTCCTAGTCTACTGCAGCAGTTGCATCTGGCTTTTATAATGCTTGGTGGAGCCCCTGAGGGAGGGGCCTGCCAAGAGTCTGGGTCAAATGGGCATGGCTTGCGAAATGCATTCAGTTTCAACTGCATGCTCCTCCCACTCATGCCTCTCAGGTGCATATAAAAGCCAGAGACAGAAAGCTAACTTCAATACGTTGAGGCGATGGAATTGTGGGCTGCAGAGCACATTTCGAGGTGCTGTTCTGTCCACTGCATTGATGTTGGTTGCTGCCAGCCCAACCGGTGCCAGTACCGGCGGGTACCGAAGGGACATATACCCGCCGGTGCCGGTACCATTGGTACTGGCCCGGTAGCGAATTTAAGAAATGAGCACACGTTTGGGCCTATCCCGAGTATCGAAGAAGTGAAAACTAAATCTAATCTAACCAAACCTAACCTGTCTAACTTACCTAACCTACTCTAACCAAACCTGACCTAACCTTTTTACATTGTTTCTAGCATTTTTGCCCGTTTTTGGATGGTCGGAACTTTAACACGGAGTCAGATGGAAAAGGGCCCAAATGCGTACTCATTTCTAAAATAAGCGGCCCGGTACCAGTAACCGGTACCGGCTCAGCCCTAAAAGAAATACAACAGAACTGCAATGTGTTTGTCCCCTGTCAATGCCCACTCCTCCACTTGACCATTTGACATTAACCCTAGCAATACCAAGGTCCCCCGTGCGTATCTACATCAAAGTCGGGCCAACTAGCACAGCCTAAATTTCAATTTCAGCAAATTTCTGTTTTTTCTTAACAATGGCACATCGCAGGCTGAAATGGCTCATTGGTGACCCACTTTCATAACCACATTTTTACAGGGAGATTAACAAAGATTGACAATTTTGTGTCACCTGGCACAGGTTTGATATTGCACTTTCTTTCGACAAAACGTTTTTGATCATTTTCAGTATTGGAATTTGCACAGATCCTCAGAGACATCATCAAAGGACAGAGAAAACTTCTTCTTTCATTCAAACTCAACCATGACATCACCACGGCTGTGTTTTTGTCGATTTTGCCAAGTGGCTCAGGCTTGGTAACTGTCAACTTCTCAAAACCAAGCCTGTGCCAACTGGCACGACCCCCCCCCCCCCCTAATTTCTGCAAATTTCTGATTTTTTAGTCAAAGGGTCAAAAGGGCTAAAATGTGACACACTTCAGGATGCACAGGCCTTAAACTTTCAAAACCACATTTTTACATAGAAAAATGACCCGTTTGTGCCATCTGGCACACCAAGCCTGTGCCAACTGGCACGACCCCCCCCCCCCCTAATTTCTGCAAATTTCTGATTTTTTAGTCAAAGGGTCAAAAGGGCTAAAATGTGACACACTTCAGGATGCACAGGCCTTAAACTTTCAAAACCACATTTTTACATAGAAAAATGACCCGTTTGTGCCATCTGGCACACCAAGCCTGTGCCAACTGGCACGACCCCCCCCCCTAATTTCTGCAAATTTCTGATTTTTTAGTCAAAGGGTCAAAAGGGCTAAAATGTGACACACTTCAGGATGCACAGGCCTTAAACTTTCAAAACCACATTTTTACATAGAAAAATGACCCGTTTGTGCCATCTGGCACAGGCTTGGCATTGCCAGGGTTAAAAAAACAAAGGTCGTCAAAGAAACAGCGTAACACACATTTCAAAAAACATAATCATTTCTGCTGTGCTGTTGTGTTGGTGGAGCGTCATTCACCAAACTGCTCTTGTTTTGAAGAAACAAGAGAAGTTGAAATTTGAAGGCCTGCATCTCAAGAATAAAACAAGTTAGAGCAAACCTTTGCTAAAGTTTGGAAGACCTATCCACTTACGAAGTTTGAGCCTCCATGGACAATAAATTAGTTTCCGAATGCATAAACATAAACACTGCGGCAATGCTTTTCGTGACCTTTTGAGCCCATCTGGCCACATGGTTGAGGTCACCTTCCAGATATAATGTGAAATGGCCTCTTTTATACGCCCATTTGCCAAAAAAGTTGGGGTGATTCTCACAAAGATAACAAGTGGGCCACCTCTTGTCGGCAATTGCCTCTGAAGCATCACAAATGAAGTGTTAAGCAACTCACCACATCACAAGTTTCGTCTGTCCTTTCAACTGATATCACCTTATCAGGAAACCATATTGCGGATCTGCAATCTGGATATCCCATGCAGGCAAGGAACAAGCCATTGCCATTGCGAGAATGTCGGAGGACCCTATCGCAGCCACAAAGTGGACATTTCATCAGTGGGACTGATGCCGCTCCATCCCCAGCCCCATCCAGGGCTGCAGGGTCATTTGCAATGGCCTGAGGTTGTTGACCCAAATGAATTACGAGCTGTTCATCAAGCTTTTGAACCTAAGAAGAGACGAAAAAGGAATCTTTTTAGCTAAAAATTAAAAAATTCTTTTTAGCTAAAATAAAAAGTTACAATTCCAGAAAAACTATCAATCACATTGAATGCAAAAATAAATCACCATTTGGGCAGAGTTTAGTGCATCGAAGCACATTTTTGGAATTGGCCTTTATTTTCCCTGTAATGTCAGTATGTATGATTTGATTAGCGAGTAAAAATAGATTTTCCTGGCTCGACGTAGGGCCAGGAAAATTGACAAATGGCAGGTGCAGGAAATTACTCTTTTTCCAGTCATCGATCGGTGGTTGATCTCACCTAAAGTGGAACTCATTATTTATTTCCTGCTTCTTAAACTAGGGAAGGGATGACCATGTAATATTAGCTTCAAGCATGACGTGTCTTTCGTAACTTTGGGAAGTAGGTAGGTACCTATGCCTAGAGCATGTTGAAAATGGTGATAATTTTTGGAAAATTTTGCTCAAAAGTCTAAAAAATTTCGTTTTTTGGTGGTGGAAATAAAAAGACAAGAACCTGTCAAAAATGCATTTTTAAGAATTTTACGTGTCTACTTCGAATTTCACAGGAACAATAGGTACATCAGAAAAATGATGGAAATAAACTGAAGAGGAGACTGAGAAAAGAGCAAAAGAAAGCTTTATTTTTTCAAATATTTTTGTGCACTATGCTTGCCACTTAATTAAAAAAGGAAAAAACACGACGTTTTCGCATGTATATCGTGAAAAAGGAGACATTTCGTGGAAATCAATGAATTTCGTGGAAATTTTCACATTTCGTGGAAAATTGCTCATTCACAATTGCCAGAATTACCTTTCAATTGACTGAAATGATAAAGAAATCACAAAAGATGGTTGAAATGGCTGCTTTCGTTTTGGCGGTGACAATTCCTTTTCACCATTTTCAGAGTGCTCTATATGCCCTTATTGTGACGGCAGTGAGCGATTGGAATGCATTGGACAGTGCGATTCATTCATTGACTGCAATAAGGTTCGCCGGAAGTAGCTCCACTCCGGCGAACCGATAGACTGCAGTTAACAAATGGATCTGGCTGTGGGTTTCATTTTCTACATGTGTGGCCTATCTCCCATCTAAGTTCATCAAAAGTTAGTATCAACACAATTTACAACAATTGTATTTGTGTTGCAATATTGACCAATTTTTATTTCAACTTTCAAAGCAGCTGGACCCTCAATTGTTTTTTTTTTCTATCCGTGTGTTTTTATATTTCCTAATGCTTCACCACATAAGAATACTTGTGGAGTGTGATTGTCCCAATTAACCAGATAAATGAAGCCCTTGACCACTGAACTATCTAGATTGAAGCTCTTATCAGAGAATTTGAGCAACGAACCAGCCACAGGAATTTTGTCTGAGGCAACTTTGTTTGCGGTATGGTTTTCCACCTCTGGAATGGGGGTTCACCCTCTAGAGTGCTATCTAAAACTGTGAAGAGATAGATCACACAAATCCATTTTGACTGTCATCACAGGACATTCAGTTCAGATTATCTTCTGGATAAAAACAAATTGGCAATTCGATGATTTTTAATCATTTCTGTAATGCTTCAAAATTAAATTAAAAAAATGCATGCTAAGTGCCAAGAGAGACTAGAGAGAACCTCGCCTCGGCTCATAGATAACACAGAACAAAGTTAACAATGGAATGAGGACAATGGGAGTTGCATAGTCAACGAAACAGACAACACTGAGTGAGCCAACCTGTCGTGCAGCCTTTTCGAAAACCTCCTTGTATTTGGCAATCTGCTCCTGCAAGACAGCCTGCGGAGTCCGTGTTCCTTCACAAATTCTAAAAAAAAAAAAGTAAAAAAATGACCCAGCATAAAGCATGGCTATTCTCTCCTACTTCAAGAAAACATGGGATTTACTTACACTGTTAAGTATCTGCCCACATTACGGCGTAACTGCAGCAAGCAATTTGATTTATTTGACACCTGGCCCAAAGACGAAGCAATCTGGAGTCAAAATAAAGGTGAATGAATTGAATGCATCCACCATCTCATGCTTCCACACAGACATTTAAACCACATTTACGCAACGAAAATAAGTGGAAATTCCTCCACTCTACAGCTATGTAGCTGAATGAAATTAATTATCTATCATTTATTTTACAGCTTTTTCCTTCTATTGCTTCGCCACAAGTATCTAAATGCAACATGATTATAAATGTCAAGCGAAGCAGAATTTCATGCCAAAAAAGAGTAGATCTGTAAGTCCTTTCATGGGTAATTTTCTTCCGTTTTCCCTCAGCTAGAAATAAAAAAAACCAACCGTTTCAGATCAGCCTCGAGTTCAGCACGGAGGCGGGGCTTTGACATTTCAAATCCCATAGAATCGTATCCTTCAACAAGACCCATTCCTAGTTGACCTGGCAGCAGCTTGTCAGCCTCCTTGCCAACATAGTGTCGTGTCTGGACTTTTTCAATGTGTTCAGCATGCGTTGCATCAGTGCCTGATGATAAAGGGAAAGAAGCACAGAAATTAACAAACACCATGAGCCTGAGAAAAGATCTGATA
This sequence comes from Sinentomon sp. SZTP_YWyxl, assembly GCA_030068105.1. Taxonomy (NCBI): domain Eukaryota; kingdom Metazoa; phylum Arthropoda; class Protura; order Sinentomata; family Sinentomidae; genus Sinentomon; species Sinentomon sp. SZTP_YWyxl. Next base: position 8,230 of record JASGXE010000723.1, read on the forward strand.
CAGGAAGCCAAAAACCCACATGTGAAACTGCTCAAATAGGTACTCGTAGTCAGTTTTTCACCAGAAAAGTGATCATGGTGGGTCTTGACAATTATTCATAAAAAAACATAAAAAGTATATCGAATCCATCAATAACTATCTCGACACAATAAAGGTAGATGACACAAACACAAACTAATGGAGAAAATCCATCATTTGAGGCAAGGTGTGGAGTAGACAATGAGATGTGATACCTAATAAAAATTGAAAAAATCTGACCTTTGTCCGAGGGATTTCGGTTCAAAGTTCAGATTGCAGAGACTTTTTGAGGCACTTTTTCGCATCAGGCCAGAGTCGGACCCCATTCAAACGATTTAAGCAGTGCTTGCAAAAACATTCCTTGTGCTGGCCACGCAAAATGTCAACTTGAAATAAATCCTGCCAATCCCCCCACACTTGAGATGTTTACTCTGAGAAAAAAAAAACTAGTTCTAAGGCCGAACTAAGAAAATTGGCACCAATGTCAATAATTGTCAAGGGTCCAGTCACACTGGTTGGTTAATGCTAATTTTTCACTCGTCTTGGGTTGACAGCAGACAAGTTTCATCAGTGAAGCATAGAGTATGCTTTAAATTAAATCAATCCTATGCCTTTTGTGTATTGAGCCATTTGGCAATGGCATGCGAGTGTTATCCGACAGGTAACTTGGCAAGCTTTTCTGCCAAATGACAATGAAACAAAGAGAAGGTGGCACTAAGAGATAAAAAAAAAAAAAAACAGCCAACTCACCAATGCCATGTTTTTCCATCAATGCAATTAGATCGGCCTCAGTCAACAACGAAGGTGGGGTCGTTTCGCTTTCAGTCATTTCGATGGATGTAGGTCGGAACTGTTGTCCTTCTGTGTAGACAGGCAACGATCGGTCAGACCACTTTTCATAGATATACACTTTCAGGTAGTTTACGCTCCAATATCATCAGTCCTTGTGCAACAAACTGACGAGAAAGAAATGAGAAAACGATATCTACCAGTGTGAGTCAAGTGCAAGAGCGGACAGCGCAAGACAACAAAACCCATCGAATTGAATTGAAAATTATTTTTTCATTTTAAATCTTCAAAAAAATATTTTTTTTAATTTATTTATATCACAAAAAATAAATGTTTTTTTTTTTGAAATTTTTAAAATTTTAAAACTTCAAAAAACATGCAAATTTTGAAAATTATTGGCAGTGTTGGGAAGCAGGGAACCAAAAAGGCCGTCGCCCGACAGTTTTCCATACTTTTCCAGTTTTCTTGTTGCACGGTTTCACAAGCTTTTCAGATGGGTGTCTTGATACCTACCAAAAATTTAGACTTTAGAGCAACGTTCGTGAGGCCATCTGTCATTTTGGTATCAGTCATACTTGAACCTGGATTAATGGGCAGCTGGTGAGCACTCAGCAATTCTACAAGATGAGGTACCGTAACACGGGATAACATTGGCCATTTTTGAACTCCAACACTGGACAACAAAAGAACCGCAAGCTGTGCACAACTATCATTGGTTTCGTTTGGTTGGCCCCCTTTGAGGGTATAATCTCAGCAAAATTTAATAATTGCAAATAAGTACTTTTATCACTAGGTTCATTAAAAAAGTGTGTGGCCAAATTTTCCCAGCAGAGTAGGGTAACATTGGCCACCCCCTTTGTTTCCATTGAGCCGAGTTGGTATGCCAAAGTTGACCCCATCCCTACAAACTTTGGCCACCAGGGACGTTTTCCCCAAGTTTAAATTAGCATTTTACCGTCCAATGTTACATGTGGTTAACATTCATGTTTCGCAATACAACCTCCATATAGGCCAAAGTTATTATCCCATACCATAAATCATTCAACATGTCCCAACTATTTTTTTTTGTGTAAACTATCAGTGTGCCATCTTTTGTTGGTGAAACTATCAGTTTGAATAAGGTTATCTCTTTATCAATGGACACATGGTAACTGTGGTTGGATATCATTCGGATTCCCTATGCCCTTTCAAAGTGCGATCTTTGATGTTCATGCACAGGCTGCAAGTTGAATGTGACCGCAAGTTCGACAAACAAAACATGGGCTCATCACTGTCACAGCCTACTTTATGAGAAGTGTCCGAGATCCTCGCTAAAGAATCTCATCAGAGTCAGCTGTCCTTCGTTGCAGATGAGCGAAAAGACAGTTCACATTCTCCCCTGATCTTGGGGTTTCTTGAGCGCAACATGCCATCCTGTCCATTTTTAACTTTTCTCACCTGCATGGACTTACAACCAATTCCCGTACAATAATCATAAATATTCCAGTAAATCCCAAACAAATTCCAAAGTAAATCCCAACAAATTGCACAGCAAGATTGGATTTAAAAAAAAACTTGCCACATGTACTTTGCAACTTATCACGTCAAAAAATTTTAACTTGACGAGTTGAATGCGAACAAAAGCCAAGATCCGTGAACATGCAAACTAAAGAATGTCGCACCAATGGACAATTTTCGTGACTACGTTTTGATTGGTTGCTTCAACAATGGCATCATCGGCAGATACGACTCATTCTTTGCGCCTTGCTTTTCTCCATAAACATGCACTTCAGTACGCCATTGCCTCCGAAATTTCGTTTTTCTCATTGGCAAAACCTTTTTTAACAGATTCACTGGCCTTGGCAAAACTACAAAGAACCAGGGAAAATATAGAAATTAAAAATCTTTCTATATTTTACCTGATTGTATCTTGTAACTTGTATTGTTACTTGTATCTTGCAAAAACTAAAACCCACCAGGCCGAAAAACAAATGGAGGTACCTAACATTATGCAAAATACAAACATAAAGATAGATCCGAACACATGTGTCAAGAATAAAAAACACACAAGATGTGCCCACTTTTAGAGCAAGCCAACACAAACCTTTTCTCCAGCAATATCAATTTCAACGGTGGTCTCTAAGCCCTGTGCATCACGTGAACAACAGGCAAGAAAATGACGTACGATTAGTTCGTAGACTTTGGCGTCATCACCTGCATGAAAAAATCAAAATCCATCAGAGGATCACCAAGGAGGTGCTGTTTTGCACAATAAATATGAGGAATCCGGCACTCTCTTGTCACTTTGGATGAAAAGTGAATGAAGACTTGACTTTTTTGCTCTGTCTAGGTTATCCTGTGACATGGGTCCCTGCTGCGTGTGCACATGGCTAGGTCATTGTCAACTTCCGCCAACACTTCCTCTGCCTCTATTGCGACATTTGGTGCTTCGAAAACCGAGGTCAAAATCCATCGATGATGGAACACCATTGGATTGCGAGACATTTGGGCTCCAGACGAATGAGTGCAAGACCGGGGTGGGTGTGCCGGTGTGAGATGCATGGCCACATACAGTTGGGTCCAAAAGAATAGGTATACGAGATGATATTCGTGAATCGGCAGGGAGACTGTTTTCTAATTGACAGAGATCATCACATGATGGTTTGAATCTGCTTGGACATGCGACAAACTTCAATAAGCCGACATTCACACAGCTCTAGGTGCCGAATACTGAGCGTGAGTTGCAGAGCCAACAGTGTAAGCCTTCAGATGGGAAAGGTAGAGATGTGGTTAGCCATGTGGTTGCATTCGTGAAAAATGTCAAAAAATCAGTGCTACCGGACCCTAACCGGTGGCTGTACCTGGTTGGGTTTTAAAATGTTGATACGTACACAACTGGTGCCTTTATAACTCGTACTGACCAGTTCGTTCCCAAAAATAATGCATATTTCCTTACCCTCAAAGCTCGAGCTACAGCCCACTCAGAAAAGCAAATCCACTACAATCAGTACTTTTATACTGGTTCGATCCCGGTACTCATGCAGCCAAATCAGGAAACTTATTATTCAAAGGAAAGATGCGTATCATCACTTGACTCTTTTTTGTGATCCCAAGTATCCCCTTTGTCCTCCCAAGGATAAACATTGTCATGTGTCTATCAAAGCAATAGATTAAAAAAAACTCCATAATTAAAAAACCTGGATTTGACGCAATGGCCTTATTCTGTTGCGTCCCTGAACTAAGGGCCTTAAAATTCAGGGCACCCTAAGATTTTTATTTGAGAGCATACTAAGTTTTAGGTGGTACTTAATTGCAGCCCTAAAGGTGCCCTTAAATCCCGTAAAGTGTAAAGGGTGCCATTAAATTCACCTTGTCCTCTTTTTCCAATTTGTATACCACACACTTTGATTGGGAACATAACGCAGAAAAGTAGAAACACTTAAACAAGGTAAAAGTAACAACGCCAACAGAAGGAAATTCAGAACAGAATGGATAAATCACTAACTTGACGCTATTTCGATCTCCGTTTTTTAATTGTTGAGGCGTGACGTTTCGAGGATATTGCACCCTCGTTGACGAACGACTGATGCAATGCACCGTCGTTCGTCAACGAGGGTGCGATATCCTCGAAACGTCACGCCTCTACAATTAAAACACGGAGATCGAAATAGCGTCAAGTTAGTGATTTATCCATTCTGTTAACATGCAATCTCCAAGTTTCCACGCCTTGTTAGGAAATTCACAAATTTGAAAAAATGGAGGAAAAACAAAAAAAAGCCTGAAGGGAAGCAATTGTGCTTTCTTTTTCCCTTAAATATTGCATCGGCAATATAGAATCCCCTTAGTTTGCCCTTGACTTTCAACGGAACATCAACTGCCCTTAAAAAGTTAAGTGCTGCAACAGAATTACACAATTACACTGGAGCATCATTCTGCAGCAATAGAATGATGTCCCAGCACCCTATAATTATTGTCTGATTTCATCTCTGCACCCACTCGGCCAAAAAACAGGTATCTTACCACGTAGAGAGTTCGTGTATTTAGTTGGGTGGATCGGTGGATGGGCGTTGTCAGTTTTCTTGCCATGCCTTGGATTTGGACCATCGCGAGCAAGCTCTGCTGCAAATTCTAGTAATGGAAAGGAAAAAACAGAGCAATTGGGAAGAAGAAAGGTAGAATAAAAGTGAATAAAAGTAGAATTTTAAATCTTCATAGGACCAGAAAGAAGTATCAGCTTTTAAAATAAGGCCACAATAAAAGCCTTATAGGATTTGGCACAAAAGCCAAACAATGGCTTCTCAGGGTGAAGGCAAACAATGGCTGCTCAAGGTGAAATGCCACAGGGTAGGTATTCTAACAAAATCAAAATGTCCTTTAACCCGTTGCACTCGGTGCAGAACACAAGAATACTGCTAACCAGGACGGCCATTTTAATGAAACTTCGTGAATAAAACCATGTCGAAATCTTGTTTTGGAGAATGGAGAATGATTGGTATTTGCTTTGATGGTTGGTTGGTTGGTGCCATCTGGATAATGTTGAAGTTTGAAGTGGTTGTTTCCAAGTACGAAAAAAGCCACACGCAATCCCAGATAATTAATCAAACAAAATAATAACCTAAATCTCCAGCTTATTGATGTCATTTAACACGGCTTTTTGGTCACAGTTCTTTTATGTTGCCCTCTTCATTGAAAGAAAGAAAGAAATGCAGTAGTTGAGCAACACTAACCACCCCAATTTGGATCCCCTGACTGCAGCTCCACAAGGTCAGTTAGATTCATCTCCTTTGGAAAAATATTTGTCTCAGTTCTTGGATAACTGATAAAACCTTTCGAATATAAATTTTCTGCAATCCTCATCGCATCTTTTGCGCTCAATTTCAGCTTCCTGGATGCAAGTTTTTCCAACTCCTGAAATAGAAAGGAGAAAGGGGTGTTTTAAAAAGGTCTTCAGTCGAAGTTATCATAAACTGGTAGGTATAAATTGATTATGGGACTCTTTTATAAGCCAAGGTGCAGATTTTAAGAAGTTAATTGATTGCTTGGGAACAAAAAGTCCAGTATCAGCCTTCAGGAACTGTCTTTAAATCCTAGAGAAAAAGCCAAGGAAAAAATAACAAAAAAGTAGGGTGTAACAATTGGAAAGGTACACAGAGATCCAAAAGTGGCTAGAGATAGAAAGCAATTTTCTTCTTTTTGCACAACACTCAGTTTTCTTCGGTGGCAGAAGGAAGCAAATTGTAACCAAATTACAGTCCAAAACACAATATTTGCAGACAAGAAATCTATCAAGATGTTGTTTAGAACAAAAGGCAGAACCTGGTTCCAAAAACAAAGGCCATTTTTGCAGGAATACGAAGGTCACTCTGAAAGTTTTGAGATGTGTGTGTGTTTACTGAAAAACCAGGTCTTGTTGGGGTTTCGAACTTTGATGTTTTTCAAGATCTTGGGAGTTGGAACAGAAAATTTGCAATCAGTCTTTTGTACTGTCATAGTAAAAACATTTTCTTCATTCCATTTTGTAGCTTTGAAATTGCGAGCTTGCTTCAGAGCAATTTAGGACATTGCTTACTGCGACTTTAAGTGTGGTTTAAATGTTAATCAGTGCAAAGAAAGACTGGAGTTTGCTTTCGGCTGAGAGAGGTTTTATCGAGCAACCATCTACAGTTGTTTGCATAACTTAGAAGAGGGCGTGATTCTCTTTCTGATGAAGGACGTACAGGGTGTCCCAGAACAGCTGTTTCCGAGGAAAGTGTTGCTGCAGTAAAACGTACGGTAACGGATGATGCGAAATACACGTTTGCAATGATGAGGAATCATTGGGGATTGGATCTGCAGCAGTGGCAAAAATCCTCCATCAGGAATTGCACAGGAAGAAAGACGTTTGTCGATGGGTGCCGCAAAAGTTAACGCAGATCCAATAGGCTGAGCGAGAACGAAGCAGCCAGCAAACTCTGAGAATAGCCAAGGAGGGCGGCCATCGCATCATTTCAAGAATTGTCACTTGCGTTGAGACATACATCCCAATTTAGGACGTCCCAACATGCCAGCAAGGTCGAGTGTGGATCCACGAAAATGACCCAACATCGACGACACCAAAGAAACAGCGTGTTCCGAGAAACGTAATGTGCTCCATATTTTTTTTTCAGAACTAACCGGTCTGGTTGAAGCAATTAAGTTGGAAGAACAAACAACAGTCACAGCGAATTGGTACACCACAAAATGCCAGCCAGAAATCCTTGCTGCTCTTCAAGTGAGGGCGTTACTGCTTCACCACGACAGCGCCTCGTCGCATAAAGCAAAGGCAACGGTTGATGTTTGCGGCAAACAATGCGAACTGTCATTGATCATCCACCGAATTCACTTGATTCGGTTATGTGCAACTTTTGGCTTTTCGTAAATCTCAAAAAACATTCGCCAGGTCGTCAATTTTCAACAGAAGAGGAGATTTATGCTGCCATCAGATCTTATTTTGACACCCTGTACAAAAGCAACTGACGTAAGGCTTTTGACTTGTAGAAAGTCCGATTGCAGTAGTGCTTAAATGTTGGAGGGGACTGCTTTGAAAATTCGAAATATAAAACTATCAAATATATTTCCAGTTTCTGAGAGTCTCAAAACTTTCAGAGTGACCTTCGTATCTGTGCAGTGTCCATCCAACATGGGCATCATCTCCAAACTAGACCCACGGGTTTGTGCATTCAAAAACCTGCCGAAGACAATCCCACATCCTGGGGCAGCTCACTCCAGCACCCCACAATCCAATTGAAACTTACCACAAAACAAAATCACCAATTCACATAACCGATTAGCAGCGTGCAAGAGCAACTATTGTCAAAGATGACAAATTTTGAAATATTGGTATTTCTGCCTTTTTTTCACCAATTAAGGGGGGTGAGGAATGGCAGTACCAAAACTGGTGGCTCTCAAAACTAATGGGAGATAAAGTTGTCACACTGGGGAAAAAACGATGAAAATGATTTGGACAAAAGTGTCTTGGATGTTTTTATTTTTTTGTCCATTGTTACCATATTTGGTGTGTCCTAAATACCATTCTTGATCTTGATTTACCTTTCGCTACCAATGCATAGAAAGTATCGTTTCTTTAAATATCTAGTAAATTGGATAAACCAAAGTTGCTCTTGCACATTACTTGGTATTCTCTTGCTCTGCATTACTATGCTCTTGCACATTGCTATTCGTGGCATAAGAAAAATTACCTGAGGCTAACATTTTCATTTGAGAAGTTTACGAAGGGTGGTCAAGTTCCAGTGAGCTTTTGCCTGATGCACTTGTCAAAGGCTTTTCTTCTTTTGCACACTTTGACTTTGATCTTTCAATGGGTTCTAGGCGAAAATTCAATTCCATGATGTGCATAGTTTCTTCTCTGGTGTTGATTTAGTATGTCCGCCTCCATTACTTGGCATTCTGAATGAATTTGTGCCAGATGAAGCCTCAGTCTGACGTGATTTTTTGACTCACAGTAGCCAATTAAATTAAAGAAAGCACAATGACTAGAAAGCCAGAGGTTGTGTGATAACATTCCCTGCTATATGTATGAGCTGCAAGGTATGGGTATGCCCAAACGTCCTTGGGAGGGGGTGGGGGTTGGTTTTTGGGGTTTTCAGGGTTTTGTTCTGGGGGATTGACTAAAACATGGAAAAACCAGCATCAACTGACATCATGAATTCTTGGTTCAGAAGGTAAGATAGGAAATAAATTGGAAAATCGAGGGAAGGTCCCAAAAGACACCCTTATCCCAATTTGAATTGTCTGCACCCTTGCTTTGAAAAACAAGGTTTGAGTTGAAGCATTTCTTGACCTCGACATGAAAATACTGCCGTCATGCCTAATTTGCACACTGGCACCAGCAGATTACATTCCTTTCCCAACCTTGGCAAAAGAAAACCATTGGGTGCACCTTCAAAATGCCATGGAGCTGAGAGCTGCAGCAGATGAGTTGCGTTTCAATGCCTCAGGGAGGGCTTCTTCTAAAAAGAGCTGGTGAAGCCAATCCAGAGATGGCAGAAAGGTGCCAATTTGGCAGGGTACTAATTAGAGAAGGTCTAGATAGTCCACCAAATTTAAGCTCTGAAATCCATCGATCACTTGCCAAAGCTCAGTGGAACTTGACCACCCCTCGTGGATGTTAACTTTTTATTCATAGGCAACCGTGAAATTTGTTTGAAGCAGTAATCCAAGGGGGATTTTTATAACATACCCGAATGTGCTTTTGAGTGTCCAACTGACGAACAAGGGAAGCCGAATTGTGAATGTGAATGATTGTATGTTAATGGCCATCAAAAAAAAGGAAAAAAAAATCATGCACATCATCAAGCTGGAAGTACAGGAGGGTATTTTTGTTGGACCAAACTTACAACAGTGTCCAGTGGCAGTGGTCTCCATTTGCTCTTCTGACGACTTGATACCTTCTCAACAGTTGCAACACCATTCTCAACACAAATTTCATAAAGCACCCTGCAAGGCAGCTCCTCAAATAATCTCCTCCGGCTCCAAACGAAGTCAGCACCAATCCCCTCTTCTGCTTTGTGCTCCACTGCAAAAAAAGAGCAATAGAAATTCATCAAATACTTACAGCTGCTGCCTTTGAACCTGACAGGCTTTTTGAGCTTGACTCCGGTTCGTTCATTATTTTCCAAGCTACTACGATTCCTCTCCCGCTGGCACCAACATCTACGAGCTTTTAAATTACGCCAAGCCACATTCCTCACTCCACTTGATGCTAGGATCAGAAAGTAGAGAAGAGCAGGTGCCAGGTTGTTTGCTTGATTTTTAAAAATAAAAAATTCAGCTGCTCCCCTTTACCTTCTTTATCTAAGTGGGACATCAATTCCCAGATTAGCACTAATCCCAGGTTGGAGATTAAATTTTTGCCATTTACTTCAGTGGAAAAAATTTAATCCACAGCTTCGGGTTTGCATCAATCCAGAGTTGATGCCTCTGAAGTCAGAACTGAAAATATATATAAGATAATAATATTCTAACCTAACCTTTACACCATAGATCAGTCTGCTCTTGCAGTGTTGATCTATTGATGCCATGTCAATCAGTTGACATTTCCCGTTTCGAAGAGAAAAGAGCTTACAATGGCCAGATGTTTCCATTGTAATTTGTATGTAGGTTGTTTTGAACAATCTCAGAAGAAAACACTCAGTGGTAAAAAATATGCACGACCCATCCCCAATTCCCAAACACAGACATCACAAAAAACTCATTTTTAATTACCAGATAGCCACGTTGCACCATTTTTACTTTTTGTTTCCGCCTCGAGTGATTGTCTTTGTTTGCCAGCAGAACGGAATGCATTTTTTTTATTTTTATTAACCCAGTGGAAATGGTGTTTCACCTTTAAAATGATCCCCAAAACAGCTCAATTTATGGCTTTCGGGGTGGGTTCTAATTTCAGGTAATCGGCCGATTTCCAAAATGAAGATTAATCGACAGATCACCTCGATCCGCGTATCGATGAGTGGTGATGTGGTTGACCTTGTCATTCGCAGCATGGATGTGAATCCAAATATTTGTGGTCAATCCGCTCACCACTCGTCGATCCGTGGATAGCGGTGATCCGCCGATTAATCTTCGTTTTGGAAATCGGCCGAATAAGTACAACAGAAGTCTCTTTTCCCATAGAATGTGCCGAATCCCATTACCTTTTAGATTCTGAAGTAGAAAAGAGGATCTGCCATTTTGGTACCACTCACAATCACATCCAAAAAGAGCAAATTTTTGAGGGTTTAATTCTGGAATGCCCATATCAGAGAACTGAGATTTGGGGGCTGGACCATAAAATATTTGCTTTCTGGAGAACCTCCTCACAAAAATGGCATCTGTGAGGACACAGTTCACAAAGGCTCCACAAAAGACACTACCTAATTGGGGAGACCTTATCTGGAAAATTGGTGGTCGAAGCATATTCTTCACTCGACATTACCTACTTGATCAGAACAGCATCACCATGCAGGAGTTCACAACCTGGGAAGTGATTTTTCGAACACCCAGTACACTCGCAGGTGTTTGTCCGAATGAACACTGATCAAGATTTTGACTTTTTTGGCTGAAAAAGGTGTACTAATAAATACCTAAGCCAAATAACAATGTGGGATGTTTAATAAAGACTGAGACTGATGATCCCTGAGCTTTCTCGCTTGGGCTACAGTGGCCTTTTAAGGCATTTGAAGTTCCACATGATTGTGTTGTTTTGTCATTTTATTCTTGTCTTTTTCTCGCCTGTTGTATGTTCTTTGCAAATGTTTGCTTGATTTCATCTTCGGAGTTTGAATATGAATTTGAACGACAAATAAAAGCGTTGACTTGATGTTTTGCCGACTTTGTCTGGACACTGGCATATCACCGAGCAGCTAGCTTCATCCTTCATTCTGGTGATATGCCAGTGTCCAGACAAAGCCAGCAAAACATCAAGTCAACAATTCCGGACACGATAAACCCGAACGTTAAATAAAAGCGTGACAAAGTTTTTGTTCGGCCTGGACAAAACCCCAAAGTAAGGCATGGCAATTGATGTGGCAAGCATGGAGACAGCTTGTCGTTGGTTTCCAATGGTTCGAACAATATTGGGAAGATGAACTGCATTCAAACAGTATTGGAGGCGGCGGTGAAAGAGGGTGTTCCGAAGCACCCTAAACGGCCATCATGGGTTTCTGTGAACCTGATACCGCATTTATTTGTGATGATCTGCAAACAACAACACGAACGGCAATGTCCAGCACCTGAACATTAAGAGTGCATTGGCACATGAGATTTTGATCACGTACCTCCACTCAAGTCACCACATGGCATACATCTGCACCCACTAGATTCCTTGTTTGCTAATGCCGACATAATGCCGCTCTAACGTGCAAACTTCTTTTCCCAATTTCGAGCACAACTGAATTGGATGCTTGCCCCACCCAATCTACAAGACCCAGGAGGTAATTCTAAAGACCTTGACCAAAGACAGCCTGCAACATGACTGTCTTTGAAGCATGGTGCCAAAGTTGAGCCAAGTGCAACCAATGAGGTTCCTTTTTGAATAAAAAAAAAACCACAACACACAAGAACCAGAAGATATTGATTGCGACAAAAGGACAGTCTGAGACTTTTTAAAACAGCCTTTGTAGATTGATGAATGATGTTTAGTTGGGTCTGCCTGCACCAGCACACAGCCAATCGATGTGCCTGATAATCATATTGGTTGGCAGGAAGACCATAGCAAACCTTCAATTTTCCAAAATGGTTCAGGTACAAAATTCTGAATTGCCTTGTATCGCTCAACAACAAAGCCCAGTGTTGGAAACTGGCAGCTCCCATAACTCAGAATGGACTGGCCAAGAAGGTCAGGAAACAGAGTCTGATATCGTAGTGTTTGAAAGCGTGTGAATGCAGCCCCTGAATAGGAAATAAAACAAAATACAAACAATCAGTAATCAAAGTTATAAGCAGGAAAAGAACAAAAAATCCAGCACAGGCAGACATACCAAATAATGAATATGGTAGGCAGAGAAAACTTTAATGCAAAAGAAAAAATGCTTTATTGATTTTTTGTTAGGTATTTTATTTTTGTTGTGTTGTGTTTTTGCAGCAATGGTTGGAAAAAATCCAAATATCTCATAGTTACAGGGAATTAAAGTTTGCTGATATTGCTCATATTGTTCTCCATGGAAAAAGTGGCTGACTGCACAACACTTAGTGACTTCATGTTCTCATCTGTTGCTGAAACAGAGAAGACTGCATTTCAAAAAAGGTAGCACCCAATGGTGAAAAGAACCTGATAATCGGTTATGCAGTGAATCAAATTTCACATGGCGAACAGCTTGTCAACTTCAATGGTAAAGATTTCATTGTGAAATTATTATCTTTAAATCTGACAACCAAGGATTTCAGATGATCTCATCATAAATTGTGCCATTTACTCAGTTTTTACTCATAAAACATTAGGTATTTAATGAAATTTTCAAACTACAAAAGCGTTGTTTGGCCTGAAGACATTTTTCGGAAAAATTGACACAAGTTCCATGTGAGCAAATACCAAGCCCATGAGGTATAGCAAAAGAACTTGTGCTTTGTAAAAATCTGAAAGAAAGTGACAACCTGCTTGCTAACCTTTTAAACACAATCCTTTGCCATTTTATACCATTAATTTTGTTTGGTTTAATGGGAATTTCGTTTTGTTTAATGGGTTAAAGCGGCTGTAAAAATCGGTCCATGTCTTTGGTATAAAATGAATGCATTTACCTGTGCCCAAGTAAAGTATAACCTACTGTGAAAGCTGTTGCAAAGTGCCATGTTTCAGGATCATCATCCTCGAGTTATCCTTTTTGTCAAAATTCCCAGAAAATTTCCTGAAATATGCATAACACAAAACAGAAATCCACCTGAGATGTCCGTCCATCCACAGGTGACCTACCATCAGGTGAACATATCCTTGATGGAAAGAATGATGGGACGCAAGAAAGGTGTAAGAAAACAAACAAACAAGAAGACACCAACAAACCAATTCGAAGATCCAGCTCCGAACGCACCTCCACTGCATCGCTCACCCTTTGGTCGGGCTGAACCAGATTATTCACAGCACGAATGATTGATGCTGGAGTGAAATCGGAAAACCTTGCCCTGAATGCAAACATTTAAAGTAGTTGCATGATTTGAATTAGGTATTTCACTCACAAAATGTAAAAATGTAAGAAAACATGACGATTTATTTACATGTTTGCATACATGACTGTGACGTTGGCTCTCCACTTTTAGCCCATCACAATAACCTCTCCATCGTTTGTGCTGCTCTTGTGCCAGTTTGTGTATCCGCTTTTCAGCACTTTCTCTCTTCTGTATTTGGAATATTGATCTCTCCAAGTGGGGAACCAACTTGAAGTTGAGTTGGCCCCCATTTTTGAAAATCTTCCGATTGAAATGGGACTTCACAGACAGGTTTCCCTTTGTTTGTACCCGTTTGCACCATATTTTCTGCCATTTGTGCCAGCCAACTTCATGCAATTTTCGACCTCCACTTGAGGTCTTCACTTATCTCTAAACAACCCTTAGACAAAGATGGAAAATCGGGCACGTGCAAAACGGTGCAAACATGGTGCAAAAATTGTGAGGAGGGACCTGTGGAAACCAACTTCACATACAATACATTTTTGCATTTCAGAACTGATCCATGACAGGCTGTTTTATCGGCACAAAATATGAGTAGGTAGATTCATTTATGTAAAAAAAAAATCATTAATAAGGTTATAGGTTCTCGTGCGTGGGCAGTCAAAAAGTAGAATCTTTTTTTTTTTTCGTGGTCAAACTGCTACAGATAACAGCAAAATATGACTCAGTTCTATTTCTCACCATTTCTGCCTAAATGTGTGCAAACTTTGAAGTTTGTTGTTCTACTTGTTTCTGTGAACTGTGCTCTTCGTGAATCATTTTATGGAACTGTCTGAAAATAATGAGATTTAACTGGTGACTATCATCTCGCAGTGAGAAAGCAACTGAAATTTGTGGTTAACCATAAAGAAAGATTGTGAGAACTCAGTCCCATCTGTTCTGTTCTGAATGGTGGTGGAAGGAAACACCCCGAGTCCCATCACCCATGGGGAACACATGTTGGGTCCTCATGCAACAAAGTTTCCAATGCCATTTTCTGGGATCAGCACGGCTTGATTTTATCACTTTCAGTCCTCAAAGGCCATAGAATCAGCTGCTGCGATATTTTTTTAAAAAAAGTATTAAAATAAAACAACATCCTGCCTGCTGTTGACTGAATCTTGCCGAAACAAACCAAACTCATCACCCACTGGGACAACTTGCCCCTGCATTCAGCACATGTCAGTGACGTGTTTTTTTTTTTTTTTTTTTTTTTTGAGAAAATGGAAGGGAATTCGGCGGCATCTCACTTGCTCTGCTGGTAGGTATGGTCCCCAGTGACTTTTGGCTGATCCCTATTTAGAAAAATGTGCCCACTTCCTTGTACCATCTACACTTGGAAAGTCATTCTTGGGACACCATTTTCCAGTGGTCTTGAAAAACTACCAGAAGAGACAAAACAAAGCAGGGGCGCAAATCCCTCTTGAGATCTGGGGGGGGGGGTAGTTGCCTTGGGGGCCCTTTTTCACGGAAATAGGGGCCCATTTGATGAAGCCCGTCGCAGGCGCAACGGGGTCTGGGGCAGCGCCCCAGCGGGGATCCAAGGGGCAGAGCCCCAGGCAGGGGGTCTGGGGGACGGAGCCCCCCAGAAGTTGAAGAAACTTTGAAATTCGAGTATTCATTTGGGGTCCAAAATTGATGTTTCTTTCAAATTTTTGGGACCCAAATGAGCCTTGAAATGATGGGCGCACTTTTATGGTTTTGCAAATTTGAGGCCCATTCGCAACAGGCCTGCACGAAAGCCTGAATTTCCAAATATGTGCGTGCAAGAGACGTTTTCTGAAATTCACGAAAGCAGATGCAAAAACAAAAGCGAAAGGTATGTCTCCAACAAAAGAAGGTCGAGGAGCAGTTAAATTGTAAAACTAAATTGTGAAACAAAGTCGGGGGCATGCGGGATCTGGGGCGGAGTTCTTGGCCAAGTGGGATGCCAAGGGACAGAGCCTTGCAGAGTTGCAGAGCCTATCAGGGTGTCTGGGAGTACCACAGAGGCGTGATAACTTTTAGGAATTTCAACATGCATTTTGGGCCGGATTTTGGCAATTTTGGGCACCATAATGGCCAGGGCTGGGTGGTCAGGCTCATACATACGGTATCATTAAAATCTGTACAAATAATGCTGCTTCCATTCTCCCATATTTAGATTCAGGCTGCTGCCATTGCAGGTGCTTTGGCATTCATTTTTTTTGTTTCTTTTCAACTGGACAGACTTTTTTTTTTTTTTTTTAGGGTTTTTGAGGGTTTGAGGGGAAATGAGGTTTTTTCAGAGTGGCTGAAGGCCATGATCTGGATTGATTCCCTTGCCTTTTCGGGGCACAAGAGCGGTTTTTTTCGGGTCGGCGGCAGGGGCGCTCTGTGGGGTTGGCAAGAGGGCCCAACCTCCCATAATTTCACCAATTCAAATTGTTCGTTACGATATCATTAAAATGCGGTCAAATGATGACTTTACTTTTCACATTTTAGGAATGAGGCCGGAAGGTTGCAGGCATTTATTTTTCTTTTCCATGAAAATCTGCTGTGTATTTTTTTTTTTTTTTTTTTTAGAAATGAAGTTTTCTGAAAGCTGGAGCTGGATTGATTCCCTTGCTGTCTAGGGGCCCCGGAGGGGATTAATTTGTGCTCGACGCATGGGCCCTTTCTGGGGATGGCAAGAGGGCCCAAATCTGCCAGAATTCCATCAATAAAATATATTCGTTATCATAGCATTACCTACCACGGCGTTACCATCGCAGGTGGTTGGCACTCGCTTTTACTTTCCTGATCAAATTCCCGGATTATCCATGATCATGGAATTCCACAAATTTACAACAAGGAGAAGCTCATAGAGTAAACTAATTAAACTGAGAGCTGCTGGGAGTCACTGCTGCACTGCAGGTGTTCACTATGGAATTGCTTCGCAAGAAAGAAAATTGAATCAATAAGAAGTTCTACTCTGCACAACCTCTGTTTTAAATTGTTGAACAACTAGAATAATGGTGAAAATTACCTGATAGTATCAATTTAACTGCACAGTCACAGAAAGAATAACTCCCTAAAAACAAGTTGCTGCAATGGATCATGGGAGTCATTGTTGCTTCCGCGGCGGTACATCCCGCTGAGATAATGCCTGCAGTCATGGCCAGGTGCGGCACATCCATGATACCAGACGTGTAAAGTCATAAAAACAATACTGACTCCCATGATCCAATGAAGGTACTTGTATTAAGGGAGTCGTTGTTGTTTCTGCGTGACTGTGCATACTTGTAGGTATGCTATGCCATCACTACATAGGTTCCTAGCACAGGATTCTGATTTGGACATACTTTAATTCCAAGCTTCAAAGCCGCTAAAGCATTCAACCCCCCCACCTCTGCCACGAAAAAAAATCAAATAAAAACAAAAATACTACCTACTGAAATTTTGAGCAGGTGGGAAACAGCCAACCTCACCTAACGGTGAGCCAGTCCCACCCTCCAAGGATGGTCCATCCCTGATTCAGATAGGCAATCAGGAAGGGACTCCATTCAATCCGATTGCGAGATTCTGGCAACAATATGCCCTTGTCCTGTGAAATTGATCGTCACGTAGGTACCTACCGTAACATAGTTTTTCATCGTGATTTTATTATACATACAGCGGAGAGATCATGAACGGAGTAACGCTACCTCCAGGGGCAAAGCTATTGCGGGGCAATTTTTTGTTATTGCATTAGATGGGAAAAATTTTCCTCGCATTGACGTTACCTCTTTAGTTAGCGTTACCTCCATCATGATCTCTCCGCCACTACCTACAGTTGCAACAACAGATGTGAAAATTCATTTTTATGTCTTTCCTCATGATCAGGCCTTCTGTCAGGTTTATGCTCTGAAGAACACAGTGGAGAAATGTTACAATGGAACTACTTTCTGCAATAGGCATCTGCTGCAGAGCAATTCAACAGCCAATCTGACCCACCTGAATATTTGAAGTCCACGTTTCACAGCAAGGCACACGTCAATGATTTCATATCCAATGTTTTCCCCTTCCCTATCACAATCGGTCCAAATAACCAACATATCACATGATCGAATTTCACGCTCCAATGTTCTCTGAAAGTGGACAAAATAGGTATGTCACTTATCCACTGTCATATGCAAATTGCAAATACTACGCCATTTTTCCAACAATCCGAAATAAAAATCATGTGACAAGTGAGGACAGGTGCCACCTTGTTGGCTCGTTACCAGCCTATTAAATTGATAGCTTGTTAGGTACCTTGTTAGGTTTTCCTATAAGAGCTTCAGAAACGTGTCCGATGTTACATTCCAGAGTCCCAGCGATTTGGAAAATCATTTTCAATGTCTTTTCCAGGTTTTCCCAGATGTTTTTCAAGGCTTTCTTTAGTGGCAGAAAGGCGTTTCAAGGTTTCTAGCAATACCAGAAAGGTTTTAGGGTGCACTTATTAGACAATTTTTCTCAGATTGCATACCTACCAAAAAACATACAAACAGTTCATCCCTTCATTGGTATCTTGAACCCTGCCAATTTTGAACCCAAGCGGGAGTCAAGTTTGAATATTATGGTCCTACGTGCCATTTGTCAACTCATAAAAAAGTTTCTACCTTTTCTTTTTGGTTTTTACGGATACTTGCTTTGAATGTGCAAATGTGTTTTTGTAACTTTTTGGTTCCGTTTCGACAATTTTGCTTGAATTGCATCCAAAAGCGATTCAGCTCACTGGAATGTCGGATCTGGTCATTTTTTTAACTCGATCGCTGGTGCAGTATTTGAGTTCTCGTGCAAGTAAAACTACGGCCGCTTTAGTGACAGTTGTAGACTCACTAGTGCTACCTAGTCATTATTACGTACTCACTTTTATCTGTTGAAAATCCCCTGGACACACTTTGCTGACAGGTGCTTCGAAGAGACTGACTGGATTGCAAGCCTTCCAGATCTTGTAATTGCCAACAAATTCATGCGTTAAAAGATGCCCCGACACCGATGTGACAGTCATCTGGGCATTTTGTCCTCGAATACGATATGGAAATTCGTATAATTTGTTGTAGACAGAAAATCCTTCCCTCTGAAATAAAATGCATGCAAACTTATGGTGCACAATATGCATTTGCAAATGAATGCAAACATGATGGTCTCAAATGCTCGATGATGGGTAAAAACGCAAGAAAAAGTACATAACAAGTTCCATTTTATCTGATTTCACAAGAGTTATCGCCCCTCAAATATCGGTATTCTCAATATATTTAGCAGAATGAGCGTTCTGCTATTCGGATGAAAAAACAACCAACACAGCTTGAAAAGCCCAATCGTGTCTGTGGTTACTTTGCCCATCAGTGTAATTTCCTTACTCATCGCTTTTTTACAACTATGTAGATATTCGTTTAAATACCTACTGGCTCTTTCTAAAGAAGCTTAAAGCAGTGCTTAACCTCTCAAGCCGGTACGACGTATATACGCGAAATGAAAATTGTCTGCCGGCCGGTTTGCCGTATATACGTAGGATGATCAATAATTACCAGAAATTTAGAGCAGACCAATTTCAACTCTCTGCTCATGTATTCGAGGAATGGTCTTTTGAAAGAATGTCTGAAAAAATTGGGCTTGATTGCTTTTCTAGTTTTGTGAAAATTAACAATTTTGTATACACGTCTTTGAGATATCTATCAAGTGCCAAAAATTCAAAGAAAAATAAGAGAAGCCGGTGTCCTTAAGTTTTTGGATCCAAAAAACCCTCTCACCGCTATTGCATGCTCTGTGCGTGGTTAATGGAAATAGTGAACCGAAATCTCAGCAGAAAAACGAGAAATGTGTACCAAAAACAGTGCGGCCAGCTGACATTTGCTGAAAAGCACACAATTTGACGATTCAGATCCAAAAGACTTTTCTTTTGGCCAGAAGTTGAAATTTGGGGCACCTGCGAGTCGTGCATGGGTTACGGAGCAATTGACATACGGCAGATCCCTCATTTCCGTAATGCTCGTGGGCATGCCACTTGTTTGTCTTTTCATGAAGAATTCATCCACTTTGTTGCTTTTCATGCCAGCAACTTCAATTTTACCAACGCAGCAAAAATCAGTCGACATTCCATCATTAAATTGACGATTTTGACAAAACCAAATCAGTTATCAAACCCAAATTTTTCAGGTGATATTTCTAAAGACCACTGCAGGAATGCATGAGAAGAGATTTGAAATTAATCAGCTCGAAATATGGTAGTCTCAGTAATTATTGATCAACCTCTGAACGCTATATACGCTGAACCCTCTTCATAAAGCCGGTTTGCCGTATATATATGCGACAGGTATTGACGTCATTTAGCCTTACCTATTGGTTTCAGCATCACAGAGGCGGCTGCTATGGGTGAATTCTATCAAATAAAGGGTACAATCATTCAAAATCAGCAATTGCATCACGAAAAAACTTGCGATTGGCGGAGCAGCCGACGGCAAAAAGACGGTGCGTTTTCGGATGCGAAATTTCACTCGAATTCGGCGGCCATGTTTTTGCACGCACGTGTTGCTTTTTGTCCGTTTTTATCAGCTTTTTTTCGGAATTTTTCCTAGTTTTTCTTCGGGTTTTGGTCTTCAATCACGTTTTTGCGGCTTTGTTCACTTATCCCTCATTGAGAAGCCATGTAATTATTGGGATCTCATTGATATTTGGATCGAAATTACGACATGAAGGCAGCATTTTGGACTTCTCCACTTGTCACCATTGGATTCAGTGGACGTTTTTCATTAAGTTTGCAAACTTTTGTCACTTTTGGTCAACTGCAACTGGTTTTCTGATATTTTGAAGTAGCGGAGTCAAAGATTTTGTTTACGCGGAAAAAAACTTGCATTTTTTATGAAGAAAATCATCTTAAAAGCGGAAAAATTCGTGGAATTTTTCATCGCACTAAGAACCGGCTTGAGGGGTTAAGAGAATGACATCCTGAACAATTGAATCGCTCGTTTTCAAAAGGAAACTAGTCCAAAAATGTGTTTCTCTGACATATGGGAAAAATGTGCTTCGAGACTTATTTTCGGCATTGTTAAACTTGTCCGCTTTGAGCTTCGCCTATCTTTTTGCTTTTGACGTTTTGGAATGATGCGTACTAGCTCAGACAGCATAGCTGCTGTAATAGAACTGCGAGAGGCCAAATGGACTAGTTATCTTTTGAAAACGATCGATTCAATTGTGTATGCCGATTGATTTTACTGGTAGTGTGCATCATTTTGGAGGTCTTGAAAACTTCGTGTGGCCAGAGGAACATGGTTGGGTTTGTTCAATTAAAGAGTTACGTTGCTTAGGAAGGGATTTGATGGCGATTCCAATGCTCATAACTATTTCACAAAATACCTAACTTCGATATTTGGTGCAGCCCTGCTACCTGCTACCCAATTGTCACAAGGAGGTACCCACCTACTAAGGTACCTATCTGCTTCACCATAAGATCATGAGACATCACCACAGGCAACCGTCGAACTGAGCTAGACAGTTCAGCTGTTGCCTATGGTAATGTTTCATGGTCTTGTGGTGGAGCAGATACCTTAGTAAGAAGGTTGGGAGGATTTATCTTACACCCTTCAAAATATTGTTGGGCGTTACCCAATTTTTAAATCTCCATTTTTAAAATGGGCAGTATCCTTTACTGCATATTATGGAAAAAGAAAGGGTTTTTTAATCCCCTCAATTGTGAGTAATTTTCCGGACCAGGCATCATTTTGCCATCACCATTTGTTTTACCGATCTCTTTCGCAAAATTGCACAGCAAGGCAAAAGGTTTGACAAAACAGACAAAGGCATTCACATCACTTACGCGACGAAATCCTCTGTTTGAAAGAATATCAGAAATATTCTTTGCAGCATCATTTTTCTCAGCCACATTCAAGACACGCATTGGCATTTCTGACGACAGATCAGAAGATATGCCATAAGAGGATGGGAGTTGAAGGTACAGCAAAGGACACAAAATCCATCTTTGATATCTCATCCATGACGATATTATTCCAGAAATAACTGGATGGTGAATTCTCACAGACAGACCCGTCAACTGGAAAACCATTCATGCCACTGCTGTAATGGATTTCCAAGGAAATCTGAAGGGGAAACAATTCTGTCAAAACAATCAAAAGAACACTTTACTTGAAAATGACAAACGTTAACATGTCAAGAAACACAAAATCATGCAAAATCTGATCTGTATGGTGAATAAGATCTCATTTCATGCTCTTGGCTTTCATCAAAAGAATGAAATAGGTACACTTTTGACAAAGCAAACCCACACTTTTGGCCAAAAGTTTACAAACAATCACCTAGGCAAGGCACCTTGGTACCTATAATGCAAACAAGATAAACGGAACATTTTCTGGGGCTAAACATTTTGGTATGGGAGCATAGGTAGTGTCGGTGAGAATCTTGGCATGGAAGTGGTGAATCAAGGAAATCAGGCAACTGCAGCGGCGATTTATTTAGAGTTCCTGCCTAGCGGCAGCAATAACTCTATGCTTGCAATCACATCCACTAGGCAGAGCTCACCGATTTTTATCATGAGTGACATCAACCTCAATGTACGAATCGGGGAATCGGAAAGTCCCTATCCGAATCGGGGGAACACACCTGGTCCGAAAACCTTTAAAGTCCGAATGGCTTCTCAAACCCCATATAGTGCCGGATTTCCCAATGGACCGACTGGACCTGGGTCCAGAGGCCCCGGCCTCAGAGGGCCCAACACCCGGCGTTTTTTTTTTGGCCCCACCCGGTGGTCGCTTTTTTTTTTTTTTTTTGAAGGGCCCCCACCCAGTGGGCGCTTTTTGCCTTTTCTTGAGGGGCCCCACCATGTGGGCGTTTTTTAGGGCCCCATCCGATGTGCGTTTTTAGGCCCAACCACATGGGTTTTTTGCTCCA